>PVKE010005928.1:0-56614 GCA_004027555.1 Craseonycteris thonglongyai
GGCCTCTTTTTTATATACAAATTAAAAAGTTCTCTATTGCTTGGATCTTCACATTCTTCAGAGTGGAACACTCACAGGGTAAGTATTACCAGTGGCGTACCTCCTGTAGAGCCTTAGTTTAGAGAGCCCCTTCCCCTAAATTGTGTGATGAGGGCTGGAAGAGACAGGGGAATGTAAGGGTTTGAGAACAAGTAGAATTCCAGGGTGAGGATGGGTTTTTGTAGACAATGCCAACATGACTCATAAGCTTTGAGGTACCATTCCCTTAAACTTTTCTATATGTGTATGCTTCAGTGAAATTAAAGGTTAGAAAATAAGAGCTAATGGCCCAATAAACTGAGGAAACCAAGATCCCATATTTTGAGATCTTCTCTTATGATTTACAACAGATCTTGATTTTATGGGAAGCTGAAACATTTTGTAGTCAAAACATGATTTAAAAAACTAACTTGTAATGATTTCTTTAAATAGATAATACTTTCACAGAGTTCAAGATTCAAAATGTACAAAACAACATGAAATGTAAATATTTTTCTCTTGCTGACTTTCTTTCTTTGGAAGAAATCAGGATTCTGAGTTTCCAAACAATTTTTTTGAAGTTTTAGAAAGGCATGATTTTTGAAATCCTAGCACGTGGATCCGTAGTAGTAAATTTTGTACTGACTTCATAATAACTACAGATTTCTATCACTTCAGCAAGGATCATTCCTTGAATCGTGGTGGATTTCTATGGAAGCATACAGAAGGCCTATCAGGGTATCATGCAGTCTGTCATATTGCAACTTTCCTGGCTCTGCTTTCCATTATTTCGTTCTCCCTTTGTCTGCTCTCAACAGAGGAGTTGCTTAATAGAAGGAAGAGTATGGGATTCACAACAAGGCTCTAACCTAGACTGTCACTATGATGACAGATAAATCATTTTATCATTTTGTCTCCATTTTTCCATTTGTGACATCCAAAATATGTGTAGCTGCTATTACTTCATAGGCAATAACTGGGATGAAGAATAGGAACATCTTTTGAGTTACTTAAAAGAAAGATGTTATATAAATACCTAGTTCTATATAATTATATTTATAAGCACAACAAAAGTCATATGGAAATCTTAGCTAGCACCATGGGTCACAGCTTTTATGTTTTATGAGGAATGAAAACTCTTCTCTAAAAGTTTATCATGTGTGTAATTGACATCAGTTATCCATCCTCAGAGATAGAAACTTCTAAAGAGTGAAAAACTTCTTAGAGCTGGTTTTTTCTCAATATCTCATTTAGTTTCTGTTACAAACTTTATCTCCAAAAAAAAAATCATGGGTTATGGAAAAGTAGATAATATAAAGAGACAATAAAAATTATGATGTAGACAGAGGAGAAAAAATATGAATCTAAGTTAATATGGTTTAGAAAATTTCTACAATGTCAGGTATAGGTATCATTTCAAGAGAAGTATAAAGAAGATAGATAGTAATTTGTTAATAGATCAATTTTTAGAAAACATAGGTAGTGAGCAAGTTCACCCAATAAACTAAAAAAAATAATAATAAAGTTTAATAACTTAGTTGTCATCTCAATATTTATACCTTATGAGTGCTCCTTGTAGCATTAATATTCCTGTGATAATATTTGCCAACCTAAAAATTGCATTTTTGAATCAACCAACACAGCAATAAAACCACATTGCATCAATCATCATAATAGGTGAAGATTAGTGTTCATTCTAGCTCAAAATAAATAACATTAGAGTGGTGACAGAGGTTCAGAATCTATTTTCTCATCACCTATATGAAAACAGTTGATTCCAAAAGCCCCATCACAATTTAAATCTGTGATTATTTCCTCTGACCTATAATCTCTATAGTATTCTTAAGGAAGTGTGTGTGTGTGTGTGTGTGTGTGTGTGTGTGTGTGTGTGTGTGTACATGTGCATGTGTATGTCACTTATAAACAATTGCCAACACTAAGACAATAGTGTTTCTATACTAAGCATTCTCCTTATTATAAAAAGAAATTCATATTAAGCATGTCAGTATTGCCCACGCTGCATTTCTTTCAGTGGAAAGCACACCAGATTTTTCATTTGCCTCTCTAGAGTACCTCAGAGAATGGGGATAACCAGTGAGGCAGTTAGGATGACTAAGTAATTAATAAGGAATGGATCTGTCACTCCCTGAAAGAACTGTGCAGGATTGCTTCAAATCGTGCCAGCAAACAAACTAATGCAGATGGAGACACTTGCTCTTCCCAGTGGCATTGCTGAGGATGCACTCATGTACTCAGCTGTCAGATACGTTCAGACTGATAGTGATTTTGATTTGCTGAATAAAATATCCAAGAGAAGAACTCCAGCAAGACTTATCATCCAGAGAACTACACTTTGTTAGCTGTTTTCTAAGTATGCCTTGACTGTGGTCCTGCCAGAACCTTCATTTGCGTTCAGAGGAAGAAAACACAATAAAGAACTTGGATGTACTCTGAAAGCAATCAAGTGCTCTGATAACAAAACAAAAACAAACAAACAGAAAAACACACCAGAAAACAAAAACCTGAAGGAGCTCACGTTTTTGGAGCATGGTTGTTCTCTCACTTTCTCAATTCCCTTGTTGCTATGGTCACCTCTCAGCACAGCAGGGCCGCCCACTAACAGAACTCTGATGCTGCATGCTTCCTTTCTGTCCATTTCCCTATCTAGCTTTTGTGTCTCCCACTTTCCCTGACCAACACTTCTTTCCACTTTTGATACATGCTGGCAGAAAGAAAGGGCATTGAAGATGCCAATGAGTTGTTTGAAAACTGCAGACATGCAGGCAACCCCACCACAGCCATGTCAACTGGCGAGCGGGCGGTGGTGCCCCTTGTGTAGCCAGTGGAGACCCGGTTGGCGCACTGCTTCCAGACCTGCTGCTCCTCAGGAAGCCAAGGTATCCTCCTTGGCATCCCTGTAACAAGGTTCACAGCTTTAATGTATAGGTTCAGGTTGACCTGCAAGTCGGAACATGACAGGGACCAAGTGGCCCACATCTTCAGTCATTGCATTAGTGACATCAGGAGTGTTGCCCCTAACAACTTAGATCTTTGCCTATATCAGACCCCTTTACCCAGTCTCACATCTTGTTGCCTCAATGTTCAGAAACGGTAAAAAAGCTAATTTTAACCTTTCATATTTGTATTTTATTTCAAAATAAAGTAATCCTTAGGCTGTCCCTTCTAGCAAAAAATTAAACAATCAAACTGCAGACATAAAACTAAGAATGCTAAATCTTCCCACGTATATTGGTCTTCAGTTATGTAACAACAAAGGAAAGCAAGATTCTGTCTCGAATCTGTGCTACTTTGTTCAAACACTCACTATAGAGACAGGGCTCTACCAACTGGTCTTTTAATTATATCTATAGTCTTGATTTTAAAGAGAGATTAAATCTGGTGTGCTGGTGGAAGGTGTTACACCGGTTTATACGAGCATCTCTTCCTGGATATATTCTGCAGAGAAAAAGAGAAGAAATGGTGGCTAAGGATAAACCGGTGTTCCAAATATACACAGTGCCTTCTGTCTTTAGATTCATATGTTCTGTCAGGCATGGATAGAGATGTGAATTTCTTGGAGGATTCAGAACACTTGAACTTAAATGTCATAAAAGGGGGGTTTTAGGATGACCAGAGAGTCAGACATACTGCAGGAGAAAGTATCAAAGATAATATGTGGGTGTGTTCTTAAAATAGTTCGGTTCCTTGTTATGCATGGTTGGTCTCTTAAAATGTTATTTTTCCAGCTAAGCAAATTTTGTTGTTTTAATAAGCATGTCCTACTAGGCGGGAACAGTTACAACTGTTATTTTATGCTATATTACTTGGCTTGTTAGGGTTTGATCTCTGCTGCTGGTGCTTCTTTTAAACAAACTGTCCGTTTTAAACTACTGCTAGTCAACTGTGCCTGGAGGGTATTTTTACAAAGAGTACAGAAAACTGAAAAATAAATGAGATTTACATATTTGTAAGGTTTTTGAAATGAGAAGTTGTAAGAATTATAGCTATTATCTCTTACAAGCAAGTCTATAAGTAAGAAGCATTTCTTCCAATTATCTAAATTTTTTTTTTAATTATAAAAAATAAGATTGTGAATATATGGTCTTTATGTTTAAAGGCAAAGGTGAGGAGACAGTTTATTTTTAAAAGATAGAGTCAGATTATTCCGTTTATATTTAATAATTCATAAAATTTTTTACTAAAAAGACCAAGAGAAAAAGGGATTTTCAAGCAATTTGATTTGACATATTTATATTCAGGAAATAATAGTTTCACACAAATCAGTATTTCTGAAAAGAGACTACCAAGTATCCTAAAATTATCATCCTTTGAACATGTGGTAAATTGTGAAAAATCAGTACTTTATGAACTGGAGAAAAATGCCATTCATAATTACTTTAAATCAATTTTATCTTTTATGTCTTGGTAAATAAATATTCCTCATGTTAGAGAGCTGGGCATTTTCAATTGTATTTTCCCCTTCTACTTATGATTTTTATTAGTGCCAAGAGAAGGCACCCACACACCCTTATAACTAGCAGAAGTGGTAAG
This sequence comes from Craseonycteris thonglongyai, assembly GCA_004027555.1. NCBI lineage: Eukaryota > Metazoa > Chordata > Mammalia > Chiroptera > Craseonycteridae > Craseonycteris > Craseonycteris thonglongyai. The sequence continues at coordinate 4,570 of PVKE010005928.1, forward strand.
AGTTAATATTTTCAAATACAGTGCTTTCAGGGGGATGCCTGGATAGCTCAGCAGGTTGAGTTATTGCCTTGCTACTGCAAGGTCTAGGTATTGAATCCTGGCCCCAGCTTGTGCAAACCTGTATGCTGAGCTGTGGCACAACCGGCAACCAACAGGATGGCAGCCAAGGTTCTCACCTCCTAAGCAGTAGGCCCACAGTTTGCTTCTGCACCATGTGACCCCACATCCACTTGTGTGGAATGAAACCATATCACAATTAATGATTTATAACTATGGAGACTGCTCTGGGCCCTTCCCCCCCTCCCCTTTCTCTCCTTTTTCTTTCTCTCTCTCACCTTATGTTAAATAACAAAATAATTCTTAAAAAAAAATACTTTCAGCTTTCTTCTATAGTATAGTCTAGACACTGAAAGAATCAAAGACTCATAGAACAATTATCTATATCCATTTTTTCTTGTAATCTAGTTTGAGAATATTTCCTCTAGTTTTTAATGAATAAAATATAAACAAGTGTACATGCCTTCTTGATAGTTCAAAGAATGATATGTCAACATGCCTCCTGTGCTATAAGGTTGCATAATAGATTGACTAAATTAGGAAAAAGTTGTATTGGCTGCTTGAATAAACTTACTGATTGGTTTAGGAAACTAGAGTGGTAATATGACTTCCTGCATTAAGTACAACAGGCATGTATTTTATATTCTAGACTCCTTTGTTTCCCCCATGAACTAGTCTTATACCATCAGTTAATATTAGTTCTTTCTTTTTTAACTCCACCTGCTCTTTCCATGGCATTATTTCCTTACAATTCAGTCTGTGAACTTACCTGATAGCATTGTGACTCATAGAAGATTATAAAAATATTTTTTCTCAATTTCCTGACTCCTTAACACTTTTTGTTATAGCTCTTAGCATGCATCACCTGATGACAATTTTTTCTCAATTCTTTTTTTGAATATAGTCTATTTCTTAGAAGCATGTCATCATAAATTTATCTACTAAGTGAGAAAACCATAGGAAATTTCTTACAGCTACATACACTAGAACCGTTTGCCAGGCTCTCAAAAGTATTGGTTATAGTACATGAATCACTCATGAATTTGTATTGCCATAAAATTTATATTTTATTCTATTATTTTTCTTTAGGAAAAAATGAGCAGAATAATTAAAATGCAGTTATACTTTTTGTATGAAATTGAGCTGATTAATTTTTTTTAATATTTTTTTTTTATTGTTTTTGACAGAGAGAGAACGGGGAAGGCCCAGAGCAGTCTCCATAGATACACATCATTAGTTTTCTACATAGTTTCACTCCATGGGTGGGCGTGAGACTGTGTAGGGCAAGAACCAGGCCAGGGGCCTCCAGCATGGAGCTTGCCCAGGTGAGAACTGAACTGGGAGCACACCCCAGTTCAGCATATGAGTCCACATGGTCTGAGGTCAGGATTTGATCTTTGGACCGTGGGACTTCAAGATGAACCTCAACCAGCTGAGCCATCCTGGCATTTATTTTTGATTCATTTATTTTTGATGTCAGAAAAGTCAGCCTTCAGATCTTCAGTCTTGAAGATTTACTTTCTTCGATGTACTTCTAGTTTTTAGAAATAAATGAAAGGTGTTACGTTTTTTGTTTTTGTTTTTTAAATCACTCATGCAAGTTAAAAAAAATGTTTTCCAAGTATACCCATTTATAGAAAGGCACCCACATGCATTAATCTGTTTAATTTCTATAATTCCCTTTGAAAAGAGTTGGTAGATACCTGCGTTTAAGGAATACAATTTAATTTATTCCTAACTCCTGTGGCATTTTTAGGAAAAAAAATATTTCATGGTTTCTCCCAGGATGTCTTGTCTCCAGTCCATGATAGTTTTCAAAAATTTTATTTAAAATAAAAGGCAAATTATTTCTCAACTTTTCAGAGGTATAGTTCTTATACCATAGCAATGCTGAGAAAATGGAGTCAGCTAGAAATTTCAATTGGTCCTTAAAATGAATAAAGCAAATATTATATATTTGAAACAAAATTTGAAGTTGTATCTAAAGACAGGCCTTGCATGGTACATTTGTACTACAAGACGTAAGTGATTTTAATTTCCCAAATATGATATTTACACCAAACTTACTCTGTTGATAGCCACAGCATACTACTGTCTCATAGACTCTTCTTCGCATGTTAGTGATCAATTCCTCCCTCGTTTGCTCGTGCGCTTTTGTACACTTGTATGAATGGGACTTTGAAATTTTTAATTTGTTGTGTTGGATTCAACTGCCTTGTAGCCTTCAGGAAGCTACAGGGGATAAAAAAAGTTTGGTGTTTCATATGGTTGATACTGCACTTGCTTCAGGGCATAAGACAATTTCTTTAATACACCTCTTAGATATCAAAATTATTTAAAATAATGACAACTAGATAAGTTTGCTTCTCCTATCCACTCACTAAAAGAAACCACTAGCCTTTGAGTGAAGTAACAAACACAACATAAAATAATTTAAGGTGTACAAATGTTCATTTTTATTTATCCAGAAACACACACCTCAAACTGAAGAATTCAGGTTGATTTTTCTCCCATGTCTCATATTCATTTTTCCACCCCTCTTCACTTCTCACCTCTTAAAATGCTTGTTAGTATAATATTGAATATTATAATATTATATTAAAATACTAAGTATTATATCTTATTGTTAAACAGTATTTAATAAGATACAATTTATACTCTTGATTTTAAGAATAGACTTTGCTGTAATAGAAATGGTTGTGCAATAATTTTTAATATGACATAGAACGCTTAATTTAACATGTAGTTTATGGGCTTTAAGTCTTCTCAGTGCACCACAAGGGACTCAGGATAGCGACTTATGAAAAATGGATTCTAATTTCTACATCCTGATATTACCAGGGCCTGAGAATTTGGAAAATTTATATAAAGTCCTTTAACCTTTTGAGGTATTCATTTTCTGGCACAAATACAGTCTACAAAATTCCTTAAATTTACTTTAATTTTAAAATTAAAATTAATTAAAAAAAAAATTACACATGAGCTAGGCACACTGGAGAAATGTAGTTGTGTGGGCTTCTTTTCTTAAAAGCCTTTTTCTATTAAAACTTTCATGTAAAACCCTGAAACTGATAAAACTGAACAAGAAAATTACTATACTTCATGTATAGGCCATCATTTAGCTAAATCCTTAACATGTATGAATTGATGAGGTTGTAATTCATAATTCTCTTTATGAAAAAGGACAATATCTGTAAATTAAACAGTATTTTAAAAGTCAAACTGCTACATGAAGTTGGCAGATATTGACTGATATGTGATATTTTATTTTTTAATTGAAGATATATATCATATCCTTACACATTGCTGGGAATCCAAATATCTATCACTTTCTTACTTTTTTTTTTTTACATTTTCTATTTATAAAGATCAATTTACTCCCTGAGAGTTAAAGGTACAATTGCAGACATATATAACAGGCAAACCATAAAAGCACATGGCATCTGAACACTGCAATGTTATGAGTGTTCAGATATATATTTGGTTATTTAGATGATCAAAATATATTTGGGCTTCATCCATGGTTCCTGGCTCACAGCTTTCCAAACTCTTGGAATTTCTGAATGTAAAGAGCAATGAGATAATCTTTTATAGTGAATATTTGTTTTTTTGTTTTAATTTCCTAAATTTGCTTTAGAGTCATAAAGGTGAAATGGTTATCTTATTATTATTTAAAAAACCTTTCTACTACAACTGGGTTTATGTTAATGAGGTGACTTTTGGACAGCACCTAAGGATAAGGGTTGATTGCCAGGAGGGCCAACCACAAATAGAGTGATGGAAATTTCAGTCCCACACCTGGTTTCCTGGGAGAGAAAAGGGGCTAGAGGTTGAGTTAATCACCAATGGCCAATGACTTTGTCATGTCTATGTAATGAAGTCACCATAAAAACTCAAAAATAGGGCTTAGAGAGATTCCTGGTTTAGGAACCAGAATGTTTCTATGTGTCACCATGCTGGGCCACAGACTTCACTAGGAAAGAAGCTCCTTCGTTTAAGAACTCACCCTGTATATCTCTTCACGTGGCTATTGGTTTGTACATTTTACTATCTTTTGTAATAAACCACTAATGTAGTAGAGTTCTGTGAATGGCTCTAGAAAATTAATTGAACTCAAGGAGAAAACTTTGAGAACCTCTGATTTATAGCACATTGATCAGCAATACAAGTGACAACCTGGGCGTATGATTAGCCTCTGAAATATAGGGTGGTTTTGTGGTACTGACCCCTTACCCTATGAAACCTGATGCTATCTCCATGTAGCTAAAATTTCAAAATTGAGTTCAATTATAGGACACTTAGCTTGTGCCCTGACATTACTTGGTGGTGTATGGAGAGGGGAAAACCTTTCTACACACATTAGCAATTGGTCTCAGAATACCTTTTAAACACATTATCAAAATCTATAATTAGAAAATCCTCATAAAAGTTGACTGAATGCATTATAAGTAAACAAATTAACTTCATGAGTTTCACCCATCTTGCTATGCTTTTATGAAGCATCTCTTATTTAGGCTAATAAAAGTTTCTATAAATGCATGTGGTGCTGACATCTGCTGGCAGAGATGGTCAGGAACAGTGTGAAGGCAGGCATAGAGTATCCAGAATAATAAGTCTTTAAGATTTATTTCTATTTCCATGACTTCTAGCATCATGTAGAGAAATGTGTGAAATGTGAAGCAAACGGCATTTTCAAATGCTGACTTGTGATGACCAGAATGTTCACGGGCAAGTCATTTAACCAAGCTTGGTCTAGATGTACTACTTTCCAATCTTTCCAGCTCTAATATTTACTTCAGTATTGATAGGTGGTTGTGGTTGTCATTATGAGTTTAAAATAATTCACAAACTTACTGTAGAAAGTAAATTTGAAGTTATTAAAATAGACCAAGAACCAAATGGATTACATTAAATCTAAATTAGTGTAAGGCTTTCACCTATCAACAAAAGATAAAAGAGTTCTAAATTCAAAAGCAACCCAAAGATGTAGCCAATCATACATTTCTAAGCTACAAAGTATTTATTTTGAAAAAATACAAGCTTTAATATTAAAAGAGCTGAGTTTTGCTTTTAGACAAGTCACTTTAATATCTCAGTGCTTTATACCTGAAAATAGAGATAATACGTTTACTTCACAGTACAATCATGAAGATTCGATGAGAAATGCATGTGATGATGATTAAACTATAAAGACCCTTAGAAATATAAGATAATATTATGCTGTAGCTACATTATATGTCAGTTTTGTATATCTTTACACAGCAATAATAAATGAGGTTTTTATATTATTTCACCCTTACTAAAATTGTGTTTAAAAATACAAAATTTAATATTAAGAGTCTAGTCAATTTAGAAGACCCAGATGTTTTGGAAAGCTCACATGGACCTAAATTCCTATTCCAAGACTTGCAATATACTAGACGTTAATGATGTGTATTTAAAATAATTCAGATATTTGAAAGTAGTTAAGTGATATCTTAATCATTTTCCAAAAATGTTCCCACTTTATTTTATTAGTATATTTTATCACTTGGTTTTGATTTTACCTATATATTATACAACTGTTATAAATAGTGTACTGAGCTAGATATTAAGATCATAATGAGGGAACAGAAATTAGATAAAAATACCAGTTGGTCACTGGCCTTACTGAACTTTCTATTTTCATGGGAAAGGTAGATATTCCAGATGAAACAAGTAAGGTGAAGAGATTTGGAAGGAAATGTTGAGTACAACCAGAACACAGGACTAACCACTCAATGATATCAAGTTGAGAAATGTTATCTTGTTATGTCATTTAAACTTGGGCTTCAGTAGCAAGATTAAAGGCAGGATGTCCTTCATGAACCAGGAAGTCTAAGCACAGAATAAATGATAGACGTGCTACTCATTCATGTAAAATATATGTGCGTTATATATATATATATATATATATATATATATATATACACACACACACACACACACACACACATACATATTTGTCTATATATATATATATATATATAGACAAATAATTAAATTGAAACAAATGTTAACAAAAGCATATGTGAATTGCCACAAGAAGCCAAAGCATTTAGTGATCTTGGAAAACTAAACGTGGTGGAGTTTGTCATGTATATGGAAGACTACCAATGCAATTAGAACTGTGTGGATAAAGAGTGTGAACTCAACATATATTTATTGAGTTATTAATTAAACAAATAGATTATGAACGAATGGCAGAAACAATATACAGATAAAGTGAAGGTAAAAATGGCTAGAAAGGAAGGGCCATTTATCTCTATCTTTATATCTGACTAGAAATCATGAATGCAAGGATCAAGAATTTAAGATTTTTTAAAACAGCTTTGATTTAAAATAGCTTGCCCTGTAATCTTTCAAAGACACTTCTGCTTGCCAGACATGTATTGATGTTTTTCTTTAAAAATGTGATCATTTTCAGCATGCAGAAAAAAGAAATTGGACTGGACGCCAAAGCAACTGGCTCCTGAGGCAGAACTCCTCTGAGGCAAGACACTTCTCAGAGAGAAGTCTAGCTTGAGCCTGCAGGTGGAGACAGGTAGAAACACCTGGGGGCCTTGAGGGTCAAAAGGCAAGGGGCCATATTCAGTGAGGATATAGTTCAAGATTCATTGCTAGTTTTCCAGCTACCTGATTCCTGCTGCTTTTATTTTTTTCCCCTATGATTACACCTTAAATGCTTTCATTGTAAATCACAAGTAGGCTGCTTAGGAGTTTAAACACGTAACTACTGCAAAAATGATTTTTCGATTCTCTCTTCACTATCCAATGCATAAAATAATGACTCAGAAAAATGTGCTTAGCACCATCAGTAACATCTATCAATTGGTGCCCAAGGCTCTACCCAGAATACTTCACAATTTCTTGCACCATTTGTTCATAGTTTAATTAGATTAGCAAGCAAATTATCATCAATTACACAGTTTCTGACAAAAGTAATCGCATAAACAGACACTATTTTGAGAGAAGTTCTTTCTGCAATAGATGATTTTTATTCTCTCACAACTCACTCTTATAATTTTTTCAAAATTAAAATGCCGTACACTAAGCTGCATCACAGTAATGCATCAAATGTCATTTGCAGTTTCTTCTCACATTTAATTTAATTTTTTAATGTCTACAATAGAAATTACTGTGTAACTGGAATAATATTATAGAAATTAATGTTTTTGCCTGATTCTGTGATATACAATAGTGGGGAGAAGAATCCTAAACAACAGTTGATTAAAATATTGTCGAATTTAATCTTCTGAGGCTTAGGCTGAATAACCTCAAAACATTTGTCCCATAGTAGTAAAAAATAAAAATCTGGTATTACAACAGAAGTCCACTTTTGTTTATCTTTTTTTTTTTTTAAAGATTTATTTTTTATTGTTTTTGACAGAGAGAGAGAGACACACACACACAGAGACAGAGACAGAGAGAAGGGGGAGGGCACAGAATAGTCTCCATAGTTGCACATCATTGGTTTTTCCACATAGTTTCATTCCACAGGTGGGCATGGGGCTGCACAGGGCAGGAACTGGGCCAGGGTCTCACCTTGGTGAGAACTGAACCGGGGGCACTCCCCAGTTCAGCATATGGGTCCACTCGGGCTAGGGCCAGGATTCGATCTCAGTCCCTGGGACTGCAAAGTGAGTGCTTAACTCACTGAGCCATCCCGGCTTCCTGTTTGTTTATCTTAATGTCTCAAAAACATTGACATTTTCAGCAGATAGAAGATGAAGGCTAGTCATGCCAAACTTTATATATATATATATATATATATATATATATATAGTATATATTTAACAGTTTTAGGCATGTTTGTTTTTTATTTAACCTTAGACTCAATCAGCAATTAGAGTCCCACGTAGAGCTGAAAATTTATAAAAATGTTTCAATAATGTTCTAAAGCCATGATGATAAGTAAACATTTGAACTGGTTTTAAGTCTTCCTAGTCAATCAATGACTTTGGTTAGCATGCCTCCAAAAGTCAACCATCAGTGATAAATTCTTTCTAAAAGAATTGCTTCTAAGGGTGATGCCAACCCAGTCCTGCCTTTGCAACTAAGAGAAATAAAAAATTCTGTAACCTGTACTAACCCAGATTTTGTATGTTTCCATTTGCATAATTTCTACTAACCTATCTTGATGTCACAAATTCTTTCTTTCATGGCTGTATCTACTGATGAGCTTATCAGAGGCATTCTTCGACTATGTTACTGTGTAGTTCATTTCTAGCATTTTGATTAGATTCCTTTTTTATAGTTTTCATCTCTCTGCTGAATTTACTGACTTGATCATGCATTCTGTCTACCTTTTCCATGAGAACTTTTAATCTATTGATCATAATTATTTTAAATTCCCTGTCATATAGTTCTAACATTAATGTCATGATTGCTTTGTCACTTAGCAGTATGTTTGTACTAGTATCTTACCTTTTCATATACTTCATAACTTTTTGTTGTTGAATATTACACTTCTTATGTAGTATATGGTAAAGATTGAGGTAAGTAGCTCTATACTTGTAAATGGTATGCCTTTCTTCTATTGGAGCCTTTAGTGAACTGATATGATTTATTTAATTAAGAGATGGGCTAAGTTTGAGGGGAGTTTGTTGTTTGTTACCCTTAGTGCAATATAGGCTTCAGATTCCTCTAAATAATTACCTTGTGTTTAGAGTAGGGGTTATTTTCCAGAGGTTTTTTTTCTCCCCCTTTATGTCTGTTCCACGGTTACCTTTTGGTCTTTTCTTTGCATTGTATCTCACAGATGGTTTGCCTATAGCAAGATTTCTTTTTTTATTTTAAGACTTTATTTTTTAGGAGAGGTTTTAGATTTATATCAAAATTAATAGGGGCATACAGAGATTTCCCATATTCTTCCTGCCTCTCCCATTATCAATGTCCCTCACCAGAATGGCACATTTGCTACCAACGATGACCCTGCACTTGACACATCAAAACCACCAAACTCCAGTTTACTTTAGGGTTCATGCTTGACATTGTACATTCCGTGGGTTTGGACAAATATATGATGACATACATCAATCATTATATCATACAGAGTATTTTCATGGAACTAAAAATCCTCTGTACTTCCCCTATTCCTCCTTCCACCCCCAAAAGATTTTTTCTATTTTGTGTTTGTTGGCTTGTTGGAGGGCTAGCATGGGTTGTTCTAGGTTGTGATAAAGCCTCAGTCTTAGGTAGACATCATATCTCTGTTGACCTTCCCTCAGGGATAGAGGTTTTCACCTCTTCTTCTTCTTCACCTGAAAGGCAGCAGTGTTCTTTGTCCTCCTAGCAGGTTACGCTTTTGTTCAGGAAGGGACCTGGGGGTGAATATCTCAGCACCATTCTTTTCCCCAGTCCCCTTCCTGGAGCTCTGCACCTTGAGGGAGACGAGAATTTTTCGTGTATTTTTGTTAGCACTGGTGGAGTTTGTGAACAAAAAGTCTTCAAGAAGGTGAGAGCACCCTTTAGATTTGTAGCCCTTAGGAGTTCACCTCTTACCAGCATGCCCAGCAGTGTGCTGAGCACCCAGCTGTCTTCCTACTGCTGAATGACCTGGTTGTCATGCTGAGGAAAGTGAAGAGACTGCTCTGATCTTTTCTTGTCTGCTTCACCTTCAATTTTGGGCCATTTGGTGGTTGTGCAATGTCAGCATTCAATGGATTCAAAAAACATTATAAATTTGATATTTATTTGACATATATATATATATATATATATATATATATATATATATATATGATCAGGGTCAGCACTCTTTTCATCTCTCTATATCTCTGAATAAAAAACAGAAGAAACTTTGTTTTTTGAATTTAAAAAACTTTTATCATTTTCTTTTAAAATTGCTTCTGTTGACTTCCTATAAACCTATAGGCAGACAAATAATATTTCATTAGGGAAGCTCAAGCATAGAGCACAGAAAGTTAATTATAGCTGTAATATGAGTAGTAATATAATCATTATTGAACAAATTTTTATCTTTTTACTTTACATTCCAAAATTACTAAGAGTCAGAAACATTTAGACACTCATAAACACATTTATGAACATAAGCAGTAAGAGACTAAACATAAAGTGTTGTCCTTTGCCTAAAGCAGGGGTGTCAAACTGGCAGCCCATGGGCTCATGCGGCCCCCAAGGTAATTTTTTGTGGCCCACGATGCTCTGAAATAAAATGAAAATAGAAAATTTTTGACACCCTGGCCTAAAGGAACTATGGTGAACATAAATGTTGTTTCTACCTACTACATGTCATAAAGTTTTTCTCCCCAGAGGAGCAGAAGTCAATTTAAGTTTTTCTAATTTGTTTACAGTAGTTGTTAGGAGAGGCTGTGATAATTTATCATCTGACTGTACAGTTGGAGAAGTTGAAAGAAGTGTATCTTTCCCCAGGCCCAAGTTAATCAGTGAGTCAGTCATTGGAAAGTCTAATTCCTGGTTGGGCAAATTGCTCTCCTCAGCTCCATCTCTCCAAATAAATACTTATTTAAGATTCTTGAAATTTTACATTAAGTAACAGGTATTAATCTCAATATCCTAACATCTTTCTCTATATTTTGCTTTCAGGCTTTTATAGGTTTAAATTCTGTGCTCAATTTTTTTCTTCAAAGATGTGTCTTACATAGAAAGCAAAGCTGAATACTTAGAAGTGATATCAGTGGAGAGTCTGTTTTAATTGTGCTGAAGGCTAGTTCATCCCAAGGTGCTGTGCGGCTCCCATGCTCGCGGTGCAGCAAAGCAAAGCCTCCTAGGGATCAGCACTTCTCAGACTTCATATGCATATTAACAACCGATGTTTTTTGTCAAAATGCACATTCCAATTCAGCACATGCAGCAAAGCCCAGGATCCTGCATTTCTTATGCTCTCAGGAGATACTACTGGTCTGCAGAGAACACTTTTAAAGCATATTAAAAACAACCTTGTTTTTAGTGATTCTCATATGGAAGGTCTGTAAAGGCCCACTAGTATCTGTGCTTTATAAAAGCTACAAACATGATTCTACTGCATAGCTAGTGAAACAGGAAAATTGGTCTAGCCATTTGAGGTTCTTCATCTTGTGCACTAGAACAATGAGGATGCAGACTCCACGGGAAAGGTTAAGTTAAGCAGAAGTTTATTGGAAAAAAGAAAACTCAGGGAAGCCGGGATGGATCAGTGGGTTAAGCGCTCACTTTGAAGCCCCAAGGACCAAGGATCGAATCTTGTCCCTGACCTGTGCTGAACTGGGGAGTTTCCCTAGTTCAGTTCTCTCTCTATCTCTGTATCTCTCTCTCTCTGTCAAAATCAATAAAAAAATAATAAAAAAAAGGAAGCTCTCTGACAATAGTGGGCACCCAAAAGTGGAATGCCCATGCTATGACTACAAGCCATTGCTTTTACACCCTGTATTTTACCCAAGGTGCTGCTTTTATCTTTCAGTTCACAGGCCTCGATGATCCACTTAAGAAAGTATTAAAACAAACCACCAAAGTTCTGGGATTTATTGTTAACCCTTATTTTCAGATATTATGCTTAGTTGATTGGATTGTCTTTCTTGCTGAAGGGGGTCTTTGGCCTAGGCTTCCCCTATTCTGTCTTTCAGTACTTGGTCACCTTGCCCCAGAGGCCCTAGGTTTTCATTCTTCAGATACTGGCACCATGGCTACAGAGGTCCTCCTGACTACCCTAAACCTTGCTAAATATCCTGTATCACTAGGAATAGGGATCATTTCTGGAATTATTTTTGGAAGTGTTTGCAAAGGGTTTTGTAGCACTCAATTTTAATACCTAATTTGCATTATATGTATTTTTATTATTTAGCAAATTTTATGTTAAATTATTGGATAAATATAAAGGTTCGTTTTGAAATATGATGAACTATAACATGATAAAATTCAGATGCACACATAGGGTTTTAAGAAGGACACATGATTTCATACTTTTTTCAATGACATGAGCATTATTTTAAGTGTTTCTCTTCTTTTGTGAGAAAATAACTGGTCTTTGAGGTGAGACAGTGTAGATTAAGGATCTGGTACCTTAAAATTTTTTCATGGTGACCTAATTAATTTTTAGATTGTAAACACAATACCTCTGACTTCACAAAATTTCTACCATCAGGATTTAAAAGTTCCCTTGCAGCATCCTATCAAAGCAAGATACTTTTGCTATTAAAAGTTTTGCTCTATCATTGCCCACTAACCAAGAGTGCCTTAGTGCTACCCTCAGCTTAACCAATCTCTGGACAGGGTCTTTTTCTGCCACTAGGCCCATGAGCTCCCTTTTCTTAGGGTATTTACATTTAAAATCCTATAATTGCAAAGTATTTCTCTAGTCTTTTGAGATATAAATTTCTTAAAAGCCCCTTGACAGTTTTTACAACCCAGGATTGTCTTTCTCAAGGACCTGGGGGCCATACTTTTTGTAATCAAATTACCAAGCTTGCTTCTTTCAGTTTCTGGAATTGTAGGGAGCCTTACCGCAGTGGGCACTGCTCCATGTTGTAAAACTGCCTCTTGTTAGGCAGATGTGAGAATGTTACCTCTTCCGGGGAGTAAGGTCAACTAGCAAATATAGATGTCCTATATGATTCCTCACCTCAGTTTTAAAAATCTCCCCTGTTCTTATTTCAATAGAGCTGAGATGGGATAGTTAATAAGGAGTTAGGTAGTCAGGAAAGTCCTAGGTAGCTGTAGGGACCTTATTAAAATAAGAATGTAGTGAACACAAAAGCCAGGTCAGCTGGACATTAGCAAGATGCCAACACTCCCGAGGCTTCACAGGTTCTTCTGCAGGCAGAACAGATTCATACTTCTATTAAGTAAAACTCAAAAGAACACTTAAATCCTAAAAGGTAAAGATTAACATACAGGTTCCATTACCTGTACTCCAGCACAAAGACAAATCATATATAAGGAGTAGGTTTAACCTTAACTGTGGGCATTCCACTTTTGGGTGCCCCCTCTCATTCGAGAGTTTTGTCTATCCTTTCAATAAACTTTACTGCCTAACTTTTCCACTCGGGTCCTTGTCCTCATTCTTCGAGTATGTGAGACCACTAACGCTGGACACACACCGCCGTTCCTTCATCAGAGTTAAGCTCAGATTGAGCTCCGGCCATGCTCCCCTCTTGCAATAGCCTTGAATAAAGTCTTCCTTGACTTTCCAGTATAATTTTTGTCTTGATATCACCCTAATATTAAACTTCCAAACTAAATTTAGGTAGTTATCTGTTCCCTAACTTTTCTAACAGAAAAACTACCTGGTACCTCACCTCTTTCCCACCACTCTCCCTAGTAACCTTGAGAATCTTTCTTGATTAAATGAATCATTTGTAGGTCTCCCTCAAATGCAGGTTCATGGCACCTATATATGAAAACTGGTTGGGTGTTCTCTACCTTAGTTGAGTAGATCTACACTATAGCACTTAGTTAAATGGGCACAAAGTTATAGACAGCATAGTGATTTTTCCGGTCTCTGAGTGAGTGTTTCTTTCTGAAATATAGTTAATTAGAATCCTGTGTGTCAGATTTTTATACGGGTTTAAACATGTTGTAATCATAAAGGTCTTCAATGGGGCTTTTATCTCTCCAACTGACAAGAGGGAAAAGAGGAAAACACGTCTAAGATAGGTTAAACACTTACTTTCATCGGCCAGATCTTTTTCATTTTTAATGTCTATTTATCTGTTAGACTGTAAGTCCATAAGGGAAAAGACCAAGTCTGTTTTGTTAACCATTTTTAAACAACATCTAATAGTGTTAAATGTATACAAACAAAACAAAGATATAGAGCCAAAGTGCAAAATCAATGTTAGAAGTGGTTAGAAAACATTTTTAGGGGAGACCAAGATGACTCAGCAAGTTAAGCACTTGCTTTGCAGCTCAGGGCCCAGTGATTGAGTACTGGCCCCAACCCATGCTGACCCATGTGCTAAACTTGGTGTGTCTCCCATGTGCGAGGCCTATGGCCTGGTTCCTGCCCTGTGCTGCCCCTGCCCACTTGTGTGTAATGAAACCATGTCAAAAACTGATGACATACAACTATGGAGACTGCTCTGGGCTCTCCCTTTTCTCTCTGTCTCTCTCTGTTAAAAACAATAAAATAAATCTGTAAACAATTTTTATTCAAATCTAAATGCCAATATAATTTTTTTAGTGTCTAAAAAAAGATACAGCAATGAGAGAGTTACAAGGTTAAGAATCTGGCTACTGGACCTTCATAAACCAATAATTGAGAGACAGGGTTGATGGAAAGAGAAGCAGGTTTATTCAAAATACTAGCATTTCTAGGACAGCAAACTCTTGTCCAAAGTCTATCTCCCTCTCTTAGGAGTACAGAGAGTTTTGTGGGCATGTGAAAAGAAGCAGAACAAAGAAGAAGGAAAAAGTGGCCTTGGGCAAAAAAGTTTGAAAAAAAATTTTTCTGGTAGTTAACAGAAGAGATGTCTGGAGGTGGTCACTTCAAGTTAATATAAACAGATTACTTAGGTAGCCTGCAATCTTAGGAAACAAATCTTTAAGACTAGTTGTTCAGTAAATTAGTGAGGCAGGTTTTCAGTCTTGAGGTAAACAGAGTCACTGAAACTGATATGCATATGGTGGCTAGAGCAAGAGGGCTTTGAGGAGTAAACAAGAAAAAAAAACTCTTCTAAAACTGTTTTAAACGCTAAATTAGGTTATCAAACCAAACTAAACTTAGTGTTAAATCCTGAAAATAGAACATACTATGTCACCTTACCAGAGTATTATGAATTTGGTAAGAAGGATTCATGGGAGTTCAGTTCCCCAAAGATATTCAGGGACTGGAGGGGTGGGGTAGGTTGACTGCTTTATATACTAGAGACCAATTTTCTCAAAACTTCTAAGTTTTAGGTTACTTTCTAATCTTGTGCCAACAGTGATCACTAATTTTCATAATGCTTTAAAATTCAAGTATTAAAAACAAACAAACAGAAAAAAGTGTGGAATAAATTCTGCCTCTAGAACTTATATGGGCACTAAATAGAGAACCTAAATTTCTATCAATTTGTTTTACTTTGTTGACTTGTTAAAACATTCTAGCTCTTTTTAGAGTATACTGTCTCATAGAGGCCCTTGTTCTCCATGAAATTCCACTTGTTCCATCAAAATGGCATGTTAATCTATAATAATACAATAATAATAGCATAATATTTATTGAATATGACTGTGTTCTAGGCATTATTTTAGGCACTTAACATGTCAACTAATTCAATCACAGTAATAATCCTATGAGGTAAGTATTAAGATTTATTTATACCATTTTATAGATTAGAAGGGTGAGCTCAGAAATATCAAGTACCATTTCAAAGGTTCACAACTTTCAAATGGCAGATCCACAGTTCACAGTTCAAACCCAAGCTTATCTTATCCTCAAATTGATGCTTTTGACCTTTTAGTAACTCAGTACTTGGGATACAATTTTTTCATCCTTTGGAAAAACTATTAATTTATGTTATTACAGTCAAAACTGAGATTTGATACAACACTGACTAATTGAGAATAAAACAAGTCTAGCTGTTTTTATTGTTGATCCTTCTAAAAAGCATTTTCCTAGACTTAAAAAAAAAAATCTTTCCAAGATTATCCTCAGAAATATCAATAATATAGTTCTTGCTGGGCAATAGTTATATCGCATTAAACACTATGATTATTAATATTTATTATAAAAGCTAGCCTCTTACTCAGTATTTATCCTTCTTTATCTAACATCTGCTTAGAAAAATATTGCCAAGTGATTGCATTCTAATTCGTTGACACAGCTCAGAACTCTACAGAGCATTTGAAGCTTTCAAACAGAAAGTAGAGAATATTCTATGACAGTTTACTTAGCAATTTCTTTCGATTCATTTAGTACCAGAAGAGTGTTCAGTTAATTTGTAGATCTTGCTTTTCTCCGCATTGTTACACATTCAAAGATGTCTTTTACTTCCAGGTTCTTAAACACATGTGCTTACAATCTGTGATTTCAGGATACCAGGAAGTTGTATTATACCCAATAGGTTTATGGATTACATAGAAAACATATAGAGGTATTGTAAGTTAAACTTTTGTTTGACAATCTCATTAAGCATGACCTACATGTCTAGAACTATTTCACTAGTCATCTGCTTTCCCATCCTTTAGTAGTGTTCCCTCAGTCTTCTTTCATACTCTTGACAAAGGAGTCACCCCTACAGTGCTCTCTCATCAACCACCACATTCAACTGTGTTGTGAATTGGAGACGCAGAGACGACCCTGGCACCAGGAATGTCTTGAAAAATCAAGCTGAGCAGAGGGCTAGCTCTCTTCACTGCATTTAGCCAAGAACTCTCCTCACTGCTGGTTTTTATTGATTTACATTGATAGAATTACCTACGCGATAGCAATCATCAAAACACATAATCAAGAAAATACAGGAACAGGAGTATATTCTGTTCCCATAAAACAAAAATTAGAGAGTTTAAGATTCTCTCTAAGCTTAAGAGAAATTTCTCCTAAAATGAATATATCCCAAGACCCTGTTCCCCTAATCAGGAAGCACTTGTCCTTTCTTTCATATTTAGATACACTTCTTCTTTGAGGTTCCTTGAGGCCTGTTTATACTATCTTGTCAGGAGGCTAACCATTAGCCAGCCCTGTTTGCAAGGTGGTGGTCTCCTTTGTTCCAGACAGCATTCCAAGACTCAAGTCATGTAGCTTTTGACTTTCTCTAATTCCTTTTTCCTACACAACTGCTTCCTGGCTCTACAGTAAAATCATCTGGGCAGTGATTAAATACTGATTCCTGGGCTTCTCTTCCAGTACAACTGTTTTGATGGTGGGCCAAGGCATTTAACAACTCCCCAGATAGATATAATATGTGACAAGGATTGAGAACCTTTGGATTTCAACCAAAGCAGGTCTTCCATTGATTTACTTATGGTGCTTACCCAAACAATTCCTTTGGAAAATAGAAAAAAAAAAAAAAGAACAAAACAAAAAAACAAACTTGGTTTATTTGAAGAAATATGTTTGAAAAACTATTGCAGAGTTTGATATTATGTCTTTCATATGACATCATGAAAATTAATCCAATATACTTTGATTTTTTAAATTTTTTAATTAATTAATTTTATTTTTTGACAGACAGAGAGAGAGAGAGGCAGAGAGAAAGAGACAGAGAGAGAACTGAACTGGGGGAACTCCCCAGTTCAGCATGTGGGTCCACCTGGGCCGGAGCCGGGATTCGATCCTCGGTCCTTGGGGCTTCAAAGGGAGCACTTAACCCACTGAGCCATCCCGGCTTTGTCCCAATATACTTTGAAAAGTATGCTACTAAATTTTATGTTTCTGTCTCCCTTCTGGGTCTCTTTGAGAACAGAGTTCATTTTGTAATCTCTCTAGGTATCACCTTTGTCATTTGTAAAATGGGAATTAAAAAAATAAAAAGGGTATTGTGATGATTAAAAGTAACAATCACAGAGGATGCCAGGATAGCTCAACAGGTGAGCATTTGCCTCGTAATCACAACGTCAGGGATTCGATTCCTAACCCCGGCCGAGACAACTGCATATGCTGAACTGTGGCACAACTGGTAACCACCAGAATGGCTCAGTGGTGAAGGTTCTCACCTTCCATGTGGGAGGCCCCTGTTCGGTTCCTGCCCCACGCATACCCACATCCACCTGTGTGGAATGAAATCATGTCGCAACTGATGATGTACAACTATGGAGACTGCTTTGGGGGTTCCCCCTTTCTCTCTCTCTCTCACCTTCTCCCAAACAATAAAATAAATCTTTTTTTTTTTTAAGAAAAAATTCCATATAACATGCCAAAAACATGGTAGGAAATTGATAAGTATATATTTAAATAGGTGTACGTATAAAGGTAGAGACTAAGTATTTATCTTAAATATAAAAATAACAATATACTTATCTCCACAAATCATGGGTACTTGTCATAAACATTATAAGAGTTCTCTTATTTCTATAATTCAGGACACTAAACTAGAAAACTTCTGTGCATACCCTCCCTTGGATAAAAGTACTGTACAGGGCTTTGACATAGCCAATGTGCCGGTCAGTCCTGCGGCACACCATCCCCCTCACCCCCCCCCGCCCCCCACACACAATCCCAATAGATTCCTTAGTCCAGGCAACCCACCTGCATGAAATGCTCTTTTACCCTGCTCTGATCTGACACCATGATCTGGTACTCTCTTATGCAAATACTTATGTCACATCACCTGCCTTTCAGCAAGCCACCCCTCTTCTGGACACCCTCCGCGCCTCATTGGAGCTTCCACACCTCTCCTGTGCTACTCTTTTCCAGGTGTTTTCATCACTCCACCTGAGCTCTGATGCCCTGAACTGTGCCTCCCCTCTGGGGGACACCCTAACGCCATAGTCAGGCTCCAAACACACACGTCATCTTAATGGCTCTCGTGCTTGCATTCCTAACGCTACTCAGGCTCCAGTGCCTCACTCTTACGCAGAGCTAGCTTTCCAAGAGACATCCCTTGTCGAGGTGCCATCATCTGTCAGGAACACGCCCCTCTCCTCAGTCGGGCTCCTTCATGCTTGTCCTCAAGCATGAATTCTTTACTTTGCTTAGCACTTCCTAATGGTCTTTGGACTCCAATGTTTAGGAAGGAAAAGAGAAGAGAAAAAGTTTCAATTTTTTTAAACTTAAAAAAAAAAAGTATTTTATTGTTTGAGAGAAGGTGACACAGAGAGAGAGCGAAAGAGAGAAAGAGAGAGAGAGAAACAGGGAGACAGGGGAGAGGGCCCAGAGCAGTCTCCATAGTTGTACATCATTAGTTCTGACATAGTTTCATTCCACACAGGTGGACGTTGGGCTCCTGGGGCCAGAAACGGGGATTTCCTGCATAGGACAAAAGAACCTTCACTGCCATCTAGGCAGTTACCAGTTGCACAGCAGTTCAGCGTATAGATTTGCATAGACCCGGGCTGGGATTCGATCCCCGGACCTCACAGCTGCAAGGCATGCTCTCAACCTGCTGTGCTATCCTAACATCACAAGAGCTTCAATTTTTTAAAAATACTATCCACTAGAATGTCTCTGTCGCAGAGTGACCTACTATGTGTATGTATATATATGTGTGTGTTTATGTATGTGTTTGTGTGTATGTGTATATGTGTGTGTGCATGTGTGTGTGTGTGTGTATATATATATTTATTTATTTACTCTTAGAAATTATTTTTACAGAAAAAAATGTTTAAAATTGTTTTAATAAATAACCAAGACCAAGTATATTTCTTTTTCAGTATGAGGCAGGGAATACAAATGATGAACCTAGAAACAATTGGTAAAAATAATTAACAATAATAATAATAACAACAAAAAATAAATGTTGAGAATGATGCCATTAGAAACATCACCACTTTAAGCAATCATCAATATAAGAATTGATTTCTATTTATTTTGGTCATGTTTCATACCTAAGGGAGTGTTCATATAAATTATATCACCTTTCTTGATATTTAAGAAGCTAATATCATAACTGGTTATTGCTAAACTTGAAATTACATATTTTTGCTGAGGGTAGCAACCAAATACTAGCTCAAATCAGATCTGAAAGGCTTAAGAGGTTTTACCTTCAAGCTCAAACTTTATGGAAAAAGTTTTGTGGAGAATAGTGCTTCCAAAATTGAGATAAAACTCTAAATAATTTGATTTGCAAAGAGGTTTTCATGATACTGTATCCAATAGAGAAATGCACAAACTAGATACTCCATTGACGAGAATGTAAAATGGCATAGACATGACAAGTCAACTTTAATGTTGTAAGCTTAGAACTGGATCAGGTAATTCATACATTACAGTTCGTGACTCTAGTCTCATTTGCTTGCCCTGAACACACACTAAAGCAAACTACTTTAAAACATTAAGCCAACATATTTGTTCTTTCACTGCTTCTTTCTTCCCCACCATCATCACTATTAAGCTTTGCTCTATTCTGCCTTCTGTGTATAGGGGTTAGTTTCACGGCTTTCCATTTCCTTTATTCTAAATTTCCTTTATGCCAGTTATTATGCAAAACCATTCAGCGTTGTCCCCAGCTTCCACCTTCAAACTTATTTGCCAAAGCCCAAGACGGTGCTCAGCAAACAGGGCTTAATGCTACCAGGAATACTCTCTTAAAATTCAATGATGGTTGTAAATGAAATTTTTCCCCTGTTACACATGTACCATGAATGACTGGGTATGACAGCTCATGCCTGTATTACTAGCTACTGAAGAGGCAGAAACTGTAGATTGCTGAGCTCGAGGGTTTTGGCCTGCAGTGTGCTCACACTAAATTTAGAAACATTATGCCATAGAGCCTGAGTCTTCTCATCCAGCTGGGAGAAAATGCTCAGAATGTTGCTTAACTTAACCACGGCAACCTTAATGGACTATTTTTTTAAATCCACTAATTTAAAAAGAATATTTTGTTTTTAATTTACATGGTAAATTCCTTTTTTATTTTATATAGCTTATTTTGAAAATGTATATGGTGCCAATTTATAATAGCATATTATCTTTGAATTGTGTATATTTCTTAATTCATATTGTGATCTATGGTTTATATTATATTTGTAATTTTATGTATTTGATATATGCTATATTTTATATTTATATATTTGTGCATCATATATAATCATATAATTTATGTTTTGTATTTGATTTAGCATATATGGTATGTATGGATATTAAAATTATATGATATATTTAGTTTCAGCTGATTATTTGTATATTCTGAGTATTTTTAAATCAAACACTAGTGTTAATGTTGGTATTTTGGTGTTATAGAAATAAATACACACAGAGACACACAAATAATTTTGTCATTTTGTGCCAGTATTGCAATTCACCAGAAGAATAAATCTTCCAGGATGAAACAGAACAAAACTCGTATACTGGTTAAAACACAGGTTTGGGTATGACCACTGGGAAAAAATTAATATTTTTAATCTGATTTTCTTTTTCTGGTGACTTCAGATGTATACAAGTCCAAGATTTCCACAAGGACTTAATAAATTTTAAAATGTGCAAATATTACTCACTGTCAGGTTTTCACCTTTTTGCAAAGAAAGTATTAGTCATTTACTGAGATAACAGTGAAGAGATTGCAATTCAAATTGTACTTGTATATATTGTCAACAGACATATTTGGAGAAATCTTTAAGAAAAAGAACTATATTTGGATAATAGTAGAAATATAAAGTGGTAACATTCAAGTCTGTCAGAATGATCTATCTCATTTATCAGAAACAATATAGCATGAAGATTTCTAAAAAAGAAAGGATTGGCTTAGATATGAGATAGTACAATAAAGCAAGGGAGTCCATAAATTGATTTAGGTTAGGTTTGTTGACATTTTAATTTTACTTTAACAATGAATTCTATTACCACAGAGTATATTTATATCACAACTTGTTTATTACTACTATATTATTAATATTATAATAAACACAGTTTAATCAGTGTTTCTTTATTTTGTTTTCATTCTTCTACTGTTCCTGTTCTGGTGGTAAGCATGATTTTGAAACCCACCCAGTTTCTCCTTGATTTTCTGGGTAAACTTGATTTAGGAGACAGATCGTTTCATGTAGAGTCTTGTTAATTTCTTTTTTTTTACCTAGGGTTTGTGATAATTTAATTGTGTCAATAAGTTATGTATTTTCTTCACTCCAAGAAACCTTTTTATTAATAAAATGTATACTTCTTTTATGAATAAAGCTACAGGTTGGATTTCTGAAGTGCTCAGAGCTTTCATAAGTTAACAAATTCAAAAATTAGCTTGATGTCCTGTGGTAGCAAGTGACATTTGAGACTATAGACAAAACACATGACTCAGACTCTAAGGACCAGGGTTCCCATACCCCTGGGCCATGGGCCACACAGCAGGAGGCAAGCTAGCAAAGTTTCATCTGTATTTATAGTAGCACCCCATTGCATTACCACCTGAACTCTGCCTCCTATCAGATCAGCAGCAGCATTGGATTCTCATAGCATCCTGAACCCTATTGTGAACTGCATATGTGAAAGATCTAAGTTGCATGCTCCTTAAAAGAATCTAATGCCTTATGATGTGATCTGAGGTGGAGCTGAGGTGGTGATGCTAGCACTGGGGAGTGGCTGTAAATACACATTAACAATAGCAGAGAGATTTGACTGCACACAGAGCATAATAAATCAATTGCTTACAGGAAAACAATCTCAGGGATCCCAGTGATTCTGCATTGTGATGAGTTGTAGACTCATTTTATTATATATTACAATGTAATAATAATAGAAATGAAGTGCACAACAAATGTAACAGACTTGAATCATTCTGAAACCTATACACCTTCCCCACCTCCAACTCAGTCCATGAAAACATTTTCTTCCATGAAGCCAGTCCCTGGTGCCAAAAACTTTGGGGATTGCTGCTGAAGACAGATCAGAATAAAAAAAAAATGACTAGGGAAAGGATTTGGGACAGCTAATCTACAGTGCCTACTAACTTCTGACACTAATAAATTTCTTACAGACTTGACTAAGGCACATAATAAAACAGAAAAGAATTTTCATCTGAGACTCTTTTTGTCTCAAAGCAAACTTTTACTAAGTCCAAAAGGCAATCTTTCTTTGACACCGTAGTGCTCAGTACAGCTCTTCCTGTTCGGGAAAACGCTCTGCCCCAATGTCAAGCAGTAGCTATCTATGCCCTGATACCTGGGCATAGCTAAACAGCCTGCACTTTGGTGAGATGCTGCCTGTGCTGATGGCTACAGGTATATAAATTCAACTGGGGACACTGCCACAGACTACGGTCTCACCAGTGGAAATTCCTCATGTCCTACCTTTAGAACGGTATCACCGAAGCCTAAATTACCTTGTGGCCATCCCAGAAGCTTCAATTTCTATATATTTTTATAAACTCCCAATTTTTCTCCTTGTCCATGTTTTAAATATTCAGCTTATACACAAGATTGTGGAGTTTAAGGTCACCAATACATATCAGTGCTCTTCCATACCCGAGGTCTGATCTATCTAGTTCTGACTGCTCAAGTTAGATTCTTACCCGCCAGTCACAGGAAGTGATGGGAGAAGTAGCCCACTCTTTAAGAGCAGGTTGCATTTCTATTACAGCAGGAAGCAGCAGAAGACGTAGAGCTGTATTTGTTTGGCTCACTAGATAAAGAGGGGTTGAGGAAAGAGTACATTCCTATTTCCTTTAATTTGCCATCTGCCATAAGCTCAATGACCCAGGGTGAAAATCCCCTAAGACCTAAAGTTTGATGTTAAATCTACCCACACACGTGGTAAAGCAGTTACACTCTACATAACAACATAGGCTGCAACGAACTGACAAGGTCAGAGAACTGTACTAGAACAGTAAAGCCACATGTTCTGACTGACTGAAACCTTATCTCTACATTTAAGTTTTTCCTCTGCAAAATTCCACTTTCTGCTATCTCTGTAAGCATGCGATACTGATATTTGAGGACATTACTTATCATTCCTCTTTCCTGTCTCACTCCCTTATATTCTTAAGAAATTAAAAGATATAAAACAAGAGATAAGTGCAGATGAAAATCTGACTATCATCTTTCTTACTGTTGATAAAGCTGATTTTGAAGATTAAGCTGAGGAGTGAACTAGCAATGTGCTTCCTAATACTGAAATCCAGAATGAGATCAGCATATCCATTTGGGCAGCCCCCTGCAGGGCCCCCATACCGCCAATGGGGGGGAGGGGCACATGCTTCCTGGGTAGGCCAGCTCCCAGGAGGAACTGGGAGGAACTGAGTTGCCAATATGTCATTTATTCTGTCCAAATGTATCAATCAATCATCCCTTCTTACCTAGAGAAAGTGAATGAAGGGGAAAGATCAAAACCTAAATCAGAAGTATTTAGAAACACCTCTCCTCATGAAAATCAGAATTAGGCAAGATATATCCATTAACCAGTAATCCATTTTATTCAAAATTTCATATCCATTGACATGAATTGCTTCATACTATTGTCTTATAAAAGTTTCTGAAAGCAAATGCTGTTTATTTAGTGATGAAGTGCAACAGGGCCCTGAACACACACAGCCTGAAGTCAATTCCTAATTCACTGTTAGTCTTTGGCCAATCTTGTAACATTGGGCAAATGTAAATTGATGATAGTATACTCTCTACTCTCCTAGGCTTGTGTATGTTAAATGAGTTAATACACATGAAAGGCAAGCTGTTATTGTTATCTGTACATGTTCTCTTAGGTTTTTTTTATTATTATTATTCAATTTACCTAAAGTTTATTTGACTCGTTTTTTCAAAATACTGTGCTATTTTTGTTTTTTTTATTTTATTTTTTTGCCTCATCATTATTTACTTCTACTTCTATGTTTTTGTTTATCTTTCTTAAATTTATATGTTGAGTAATAGTGGCAATAATTTTTAATCTTTCAAAAATATTTATATTAAATAGTTGTGCTATTTAAATAAGAGTATAAATATTCCACCAAAATATTATTTAGCTTAATCTGAACAGTTTTAATATATCATATATTCAGGAAACCAGAATGGCTCAGTGGGTTAAGCACTCACTTTGCAGTCCCGGGGACCGAGGATCGAATCCCGGCCCCAGCCCTTGCGGACCCATATGCTGAACTGGGGAGTGCCCCAGTTCAGTTCTCACCAGGGTGAGACCCCGGCCCAGTTTCTGCCCTGTGCAGCCCCGCCCACCTGTGGAATAAAACTGTGTGGAAAAACCAATGATGTGCAACAATGAAGACTGTTCTGGGCCCTTCCCACTCTCTCGGTCTCTGTATCTCTCTCTCTCTCTCTCTGTCAAAAGCAATAAAAATAAATCTTTAAAATATATCATATATTTATTGCTGATCAATGTAAAATTACCCTGATTTCTACTTCACTTTTTTGACTCTGAATTTCTTATAAATACGATTTTTAATTCATAAACATATGAGGTTTATTTTACATTTTTGGTTTCTCACTCTCTAACTCATTTGCAAGTTTATTGCTGAGCTCGCGAAGATGGCGGCACCCTTCACATTGTACTCTATGTATTGTATGTGGCCATTTAGAAAGTATCCAGCCATGCAACCATTCTCATTATATTGAAAATGGCTAGATTTTTTCCAGAGAACCTTCATATTCTGTAAAATCAAATACTCATTTTTAAAAGAATGTTATTTTTTCTGTTGTAGGTATATGTATCTATCAATAGAGTTATTATCATCAGTCAGGAGATTTATGAATAAATATAAAACACATAGTTTATATTTTTATATCCTTAAATTTGAGTACATCTAAACTATGCTGTTTATATTACTTATATTTTACCCAAAATAACTAGATTTGCAAACAAAGCCATATGGTTTTAAAAAAGAAAAATAGCCTATAAGCATTGCTTAGAAACAGATAATAGAATGAATTTTCTAGCATCTGTTTTAAAGTAAAAACAAAACATTTACTATGAACAGATAATAAGGCTATTTTAAATTGCTGTGTATATATTACCATTTATTTCTTCAAATCTTCATATGAAAGTACTTAATAAAACAGATATTATTTAATAAGTATTGAGTATAAAAAATTTAAAAATATTTCTGTTGTTAGATGTGTAACCAATGAGTATATAAAAAAGTGAATTTAATGTTCAGATCTTATGAGAAATATAAATATAATATAAAAATAGAAACTTTAGAATTTTCATGTTGGTCATACTATCCTTGTAGAAGTAGACTAAAAGTCTAAAGTCTTTAGCACTCTATTTTTTATATATAAAATAGGATTAAACTTACCTTCATCAAAGGGGATGTAGGAACAAAAATATATAGTTTAAAAAATCACAAATGATGAATGCTGCTAAAATGTAAACCTAATGAGTTTAATAATTTATATTTGTAATTCAAATTTATTGCCTAAGAGGATATAATATGATTTCACAAAATCATACCAGAAAATACACATTTCTTCATGTCTTTATACCATTTCAAGCATATCTTTTTTTAAAACAAAAATTCCCAGGTTGAATATTCATGAGAAAACATAAGTAGAGACAAGCATTTTTCTCATGAGATGATATTGACATGTTTATTTAGCAGAAAAACAAAATAAAACAAATTAGTTATGTAAAATACATATAGAAGCTTAAATTTCCTTTGAACTTCATATGCAGAACCCATTCAGATAGTCTGTCACTTTGGTTTTATTTCATTATTAAAGTGGTTTATGAGATCCGGCAGAATACTTACTGCTGCACTCTCTGGTTTCCCTAGATCTCCATCGCTTGTGTTCAGTTTTGCAAAGGTCTCTATTGTCCTTTTTATTAGTACCTCAGCTGAATTCTTTTCCATCACCTTTGCCCACTGTTGTTCCCAACTCCATGTAGATCCCCAGTTGCTTAGCTTATAATCTGTTTACTTCTTAACTTCCAGAAAATCACCTAAAGCACCATTTGTTCCCAGGCCCTCTTTGATATTTATCAACATAGTTATAATTGCTGGAGGTTGTCATCTTTTCAAAATTATCCTTACTGATGTGTTTGTTTTGAACAGGAAATAATTTGTGATCCCATTCAGTATCACATGAGCCACTCTACTGATATAGATCTTGAAAACAGCCCCTCTTTATAATTTATTTTCATAATAAATGGTACCATTTATTATAATCTTGTACCATTTGTCTAGAGGTAAATGGGTATCTTTCTTTCTTATATGCAAAGCACACCCAATGCTCATATTGTGATGCTCAAAGAGCAATGATTAAGCACCCAAGCACTCTTCTACTTTTCTGGAAGCTGGCTCCTCTGTGAAAAGCAGCAGACACTCTTGAGATATGGAATGACTATGATTACTGACTTCACAGTCCTACCATGTCTCTACTTTGAAACTTCCAATGCCTCTGAATCTACATTTGTACAATGAAGTTAAGATATTCTTGCATCCGAGCAGCATTTAGTCAGTAAAATAGAACGTACTCTCAATATTTCAAACAATATGAGCTTTAATTTAGTAAACTATGTACTTAAAAAACTATTGGAATGGCTAGTTCTCAGATAACCCTAAAGTTACTATTGCCACTGAGGTCAGTAACTACAAAAAAAAAAAAAAACCACCACTGGTTAGTCACAGGTGAGAAAGTACCAAATGAGGCTGATTGTTAGGAAAAGTCCTGTGTGCCCATGTGTCTTCCCAATCCTAATGACAAAGAATGATGACTTTTTCTATTTTCTCTGTTTCATTGACTTTTTTGGAGGCCGTTTGGGTTGTTTTCAGGTTTTTGGCAATATAAATCAAGCTGCTATAAACATTCATGTATAGGTTTTTGTGTGACTAAGTTTTTATTACCCTAAATACTCAGAGGTAGATTGTTGGGTCTTAAAGTAAGTGTGTATTTAACTTCATAAAAAATCTGAAAACTCTGTTCCAGATAGAAATGTATAAGAGGTTCAAGTGCTCTGTATTCTTACCAATATACTAGTATTTGTGTGTGTGTGTGTGTGTGTATGTAATACTAGTATATGTATATATACATATATATGTATATATAGAGACTGTCTAGGAAAAGATCCAACCATGTAACCATTCTCATTATATTGACAGTGACTGGGGGTTTTTTCTGGACAGCATGTATATAATTTTTAGCCATTCTAATAGGTATTTAGTGGTATCTTCAACTTTTTCACAAAAAAATTCCCAAATATTTTATATTCTTTCTTCAACATTAAATTTCAATGTCTTACAAAGAAGGTTTCTATTTCAACATAGTTCTTTATTATAATTCATACTTCTAAGTATTTAATAAAATCAAATTAATGCCTATTTTTGCAGTTGAAAAGAGAAATAGCTTAAGGACACTAAATATCTCATAGTACGGAAGTGACCTTACCAATCTTTAGGAAATAACCAGAATTTACTCCTATAAGATTTTCTTAGAATCACATTCATTTTGTGGTTTAATATAAATGACAGGTTACCTTATAGAAAGAACAAGCTAACAAACACCAAATATCTTATAAGTTTGCTATGGCATGTCACCATGAACTAAGATTCAAAGAAAAGAAATTTAAATATTCAAAATCATAACAAATTTACCGGTATTTTTCTTCATGTTATTATCCAGACATGTAATCTGCTGTAGAGAAAACCTTACAGATGAATGTATAATTTAATGATAGTTAATAGTTCTAAAAACTATCTTTTTCTTTGCTCCTAACAGCACCTTTGAAAACGAATAATTCAGAATCAAAAAGATAAACTAAATTAAAATGAGCTGACAGACACATTGAAAAAATCATAAAACTTGGGAATGCTGGGATGGCTCAGTGGGTTGAGTGCTCCTGTTGCAGCCCCAGGGTCCAAGGATTGTATCTAGTTTCAGTCTGTGGGGACCCATATGCTGAACCAGGGTCTGCCCCCAGTTCAGTTCTAGCTGGAGTGAGCTTCTCATGTGGGAGGTCCCTGGTTCAGCTTCCGCCCCCAGCTCGAGGGAGCATGCCTCCCATGTGGGAGGCCCCCTGCTGGTTTCTGTCTTGTGCAGCCCTCCACCCACCTGTTGAGTGAAACTGTAGCAAAAACTAATGACATACAACTATGGAGACCACTCTCAGCCCTCCCTCTTCTCTCTGCATCTCTCTCTCTCTCTCTCTCTCTCTCTCTCTCTCTCTCTCTCTTTTTCTGTCAAAAACAATAAAAATAAATCTTTTCAAAAGTCATTAAACTTAATAGCTTTATAAAAATAGTTACCATGGCTCAGATTATGCAAAGGTGTTGGATAGATTGGAAATTTAAATTGATTGAAAATAGGTATTAATACTAAATATTGTTAAGCCCTCATCTGGTAAAGCTTCACATGTGTAAAAAAATAAAGCTGTGATCTGAAAAGTGAAGGGCAATCAATACTCATTATTTTGTTGTGGGTTTTGAGAAAAATCCAAAAATAACTGAGCATGTGGCAATCTAAAATACTCAACTGTTTTTTAGTCGATGAAAAAAGTCAAATTAATTTGACCAGAGATTTAGTCAAGGTGCTTTAATATATTTATTAAGAGGAAATATAAATCATTCAGAGACATGCCAACATATTTTATATATTAAGGAAGCTAGTATTAAAGAAATTACTACTGTTGGGACTCTGGGCTCTCTGGAGTGAGGAAAGTAATTTTAAATATCACTGGGCTAGTTACAGTGTCAAGATACTGAAGAAAAAAAGGAAAAAATACCTATTTAAAGGCTTTCCCTAACCTTTACAAACTCAGTTTCCCCTTTTGATGCCAACAGAAAGAAATTCAGAAAACAATGAGGCAATAATAGCCCTACCTTGGATTCTGATTGTTAGGAAAATATCTATGACAATGTAGCATAAATGCAGAGAGTGTGTGTGGTAGTGTAGGGAAGGTACCACTAGTGGTTAAGCAAAATGACTTTGGAGCCATCCATGTAGGCCAGAATTTGGGTTTTAGCACTTACCACATGCGTAACGCAGAAGGGACCATGTTACATCATGTAGCAGAAAACCTCATGTTTTTCATGTGAGGTGAAATTGCCTAAATTACAGAATGAGGCTGAGGATAAAATAAGAGAAATGATATAAATTTCTTAGTGTCTAGTAAGTACTCAAGCAAGATTAGCAGTTTTTATGTAGACATTTATTATTCCTATAAATGTGAGACAGTCTACCAGGCTGGATATTTTTTTATTCCTTACTTACAGAATTATTGTCAATTTCAAATAAAATATATACCATACAACTTGGCATATGTTATGCCAGCATACTTATCTATGCAGAACACACAAACCTGGTACAAACTTGGAGGCACCATATGATCAAGATAATCCAGAATCAGTAACTGCTGTCACTTGAATGTTCTGTTTGATTGTGTTTGTTTTGTTTTGATATTGGCGAACTGGTTACATTTGAAACTAAAATCCTAGAAGTTTGAGATTAGGTTTTATCTTCCAGGATGCTGACAGTGTTTCAAGCTGTTAATAGTTTTTCTTCAACTTCTTTCTCATTTAGAATCTATTTATCAAATAGCAGCCTCTCCAAGTGTCCTATGATATCAGCATCTGGTTTGGCTTATAAGTGATATTATATCTTATCCAAGTTAAAAAGTTTTCAGTATGCCTAAAAAAATGTTATTTTATACAGAAGAAAAGGACATTTAACAGGTAGGGAGGAATCTAATGTGAAGATATACTTACAATGGCCCTATGTCAGACTTTCAACTTATATTAACAGTCCTATAATATACCAATCCACATTCTTGCACTAGCACGAGCAGTATTTCACATATAAATCAAGCACGGTTTAATGACAGAAAGATATTTTAGTTCTCAATCTTCAAATTGAGATAAATAAGTTATAGGAGATAATACTAAATCTATAAGGACCTAAGGGGCATGCTGTTTAACCTATTTCTATTTAAAATAAACTGCAATTAATACTCTTAATTAACTAGGTTATTATCATTAAAAATTAATCATATTTTAAGAGCATTTGGCAATATGCTTACATTTTATTAAGATACATTTAACAACAATGTAACTTGTGTGTTCTTCTAGGAAATGATTGGTTTGAGATGGCTTAGTGACCACATTTTTCATAATTATTTCATATCTAATATTTCTCTCCATGGTTCGAGAACATTTGAGAGCAGATTCTGTTGCTTCACTGGTATTTTAGTGCCCTTCTCCTCACAGAACGCTTCACATATTTCTAATGGACATTCTCCATCACTGGTTGCTATTTGTAAGTGATGTTTTTGATGCAAAAGATGGCTTTATGACCCCAAATAAGTAATGAGTAAATTATATTCAGCTCATCACCTTTCATTACCACCCTACCTCCTCACTAGCCCCTATCCTCACTGTAAGGATCTGAGATAGGTATTTACAAAAACAGATTGCTGACTAGGAATTAAAACACTACATTAAAAAGCTACCATACTCAATGGGGAAGCCAGGATGGCTCAGTGGGTTGAGCGCTCACTTTGCAGCGCCGGGGACCAAGGATCGAATCCCGGCCCCGGCCCGTGTGGACCCAAGTGCTGAACTGGGGAGTTCCCCCAGTTCACTTCTCTCTGTGTCTCTATATCTCTCTCTCTCTGTCAAAAACAAAAAAAAATAAATAAATACATTTTAAAAAATTAAAAAAAAAAAAAAAGCTACTCAAGTGGTAGAAACTTCAATGCATATTTCTACCCTAAAATAAACTTTGGGTTATAGGTGGGTCATGGAGAAGGGTCAAGTAAAGCTTTCTATTTACTCTTTTACTTATATATAAATCTTGGACCCATCAGGCTCCCAGGCTTACCTGTAGGGGAAAAATAGAAATATAGATGAATAATATGCAGAGAAATTTCCTGAAAAACTACATCGCTGAAAGAGGGTGAGAATACAGATGTAAGAAGAGAAGGGCTGGGGTTCATGGCTCTTGCTGATGCTGATCTTATCTAGGTCTGCTCACTGCCTACATGCTGAATAAACAACCGAAAGTAACAGTGAAGTTCTGCTCTTGGAGCACAATAGTGCTACCCACTTAAATTTGTAGTTCCACCAGTATTTGGTATCCTGACCAAACAAAGTAAGAATGTGTTTTCTCCTTGAAAATGATTTAAGAAGAAAAACATAGAGGTATTCTAGAGACACAAGATCAGAAAGGCTCTTTCTTTGTGAATTTTACCAGTACTATTTATTGCCATTGTTTCTGAGTTAAGAATACTTTCTTTGGGGACTGCCAGGATAGCTCAGCAGGTTGAGTGATTGTCTCGCAACCATGAAGTCCTGGGATTGAGTCCCTGCCCTGGCCTGTGAAAACCCATATGCTGAACTGTGGCGCAACTGGTAGCCACCAGAATGGTAGTGAAGGTTCTTGCCACCTGTGTGGGAGGTCCCCAGTTCAATTTCTGCCCCACACAGCCCCACATCCACCTGTGTGAAATGAAACTATGTCACAACTAGTGGCATACAACTATGGAGACAGCTCTGGGTCCTCCCCCTTTCTCTCTCTTTCTCTTTCTCATCTTCTCTGAACAATAAAATAAATCTTTAAAAGAGAAAAAGAATACTTTCTTTCTTACATCTATGTATTTTTTAAAGTTAATTTGAAAGAAACTGGAATTTTTGTCAAGAAAAACTAAATAACTAATTACATTTTTAAAAAGGCATATATAAAACAAGCCAAAAACTTGGAATGTTTGGTGTTTCTTAAACTGATAAGTGGGCCTGGTTTTGCCCCAGTAATTCTGGAACTTCAGAATCATCTTGTAGGGCAAAAAGCATCAGGATAATACAAGTCTTTGCAGTTACAGGAATTTTATGTCTGACTTGCATGTTACCTGTTATATAAAAATGCTTATCCAAATGGAATAATGAAATAGTGTTGAGATTTCTAATATGATAACATATGATTCAGGTTAATTTTTTCTCAAATACCTCACATATAATGTATTAACATGCAAGTATTTCGATCAATCTCAGAATCTTCACATTCCTTACAAAAAGCTCAGATTTAAAAATCTAGATGCTAAGATTGTGGGTTTTACATGTCAATATGGTTAAAATCCAGTTCACTTCATGAGTTCTTACATATATGGTTGACACAAAATGCTATTCTGCCATTTGACTCATCAGTTCATCGCCAAAACTTAAAATGTTTGTAGAGAGGATGAAAAAAAAAAAATAGAGCCTTGGAAGATTGGAAAGAGGGTAAGAAAATTACTTTCTGCTGAACAAAGTGTTAAAGAAAGAAAGTAATAATACAGTAAGCTACTTGCAAAAAGAGTTAAGGTCTTTTACCTTTGGTAATTGGAAAACTAAGAAACTTGAGAACAAGTTAAACAAGTTGTGGCTGGTCTATGACATGGGGAGTTTTAGATATTTAGAAGTAAATTATAAGTAGCAGTGATGTAGTATGGGGCAGAGAAGTGAAGAGATAGCATGTCATGTTAGATGAAACCGAAAAAATGTTCTCATCTATACCCACAAATTGGTGTGTGCTAAATGTGAGAGATGAGAGTGAGCTACTCAGGTAGTACAAAGCAGCCAGATTTGTGTCTTTGAAGGCATAGGAGCTCATGCATGCACCAACATTTCAGGAAAATTAAAACTACCGGTATCTATGGCTTAAACAGAGAAGCAGGTGTATCTGAGGTCCTGAAAGCAAAATCCAGCACATGCAGTCTGTTAGTGGTTAAGAATAAGGTTAGCTATTGAGTGTGTCCATAGGTCTCTGTGTCTTTGTCACAATTGCTTGGTGATTGCCTGAGAGAAAGGGAGGAGAGGGGAAGGAGAGTGGGAGGGAAGGCAGAAGAGGGCACCAGCATTATGGACACACTCAATAGTTTGATGGTCACCTGGAGGGGGGGGCAGGGGGGAAGGAGACTTGTAAGGGGAGGTGGGAGTGGGCACCGGATATATGGTGATGGAAGGGGAGCTGATTCTGCGTGGTGGGCACATAATATGATGCACGAATGATGTGATGTGGACTTGTACATCGGGAAATTAATTGTTGCCAACCAATGTCACCCCATTAAATTTAACAATAATAAAAAAAAAAAGAATAAGGTTAGCATATTTTAAAGATTGAGGTCACTTAGTAATTCTAGAAATCTATAGACCTATAGATTTCTATAGTTATAGAATTTCTATCCTATAAATATAATGATTGACATAGCATATAATATTTCTTTCCTTTAACATTTTTATTATAACTTTGGTATAAGCAGATAATCAATCAATCAAGCAATCATAGAGAAAGAAGTGTTGAGAAGCTTTTTTTCATGTATAAAATCCCAAAGACTAGAAAAAAATATTCATAGTGTAAAAAATTTGGTTTCATCATTAAATATAGATTTAGTAATAATTATTACTAAAGGTGATGAATTTTTCTTTGATCCCATTTACTCTGAAAATTGTTGAAGTATACTAATGACTGTTCATGAATTGATACATGATGAAAATAATTTAGAATAAAAACTCACCTTGGAGAAAGAACAATAAAATATACAATAAACAGGTTAATAGTTTATGAAAAAAGTAATACTATAATGTTGTAAAGATAGATCTTATAAATATAATCTTTTAGATTCGATTCCTTCAACTGAGACCAAACTCTTGATAGCCATTTATATTTGAAACTTTAATGTTAATAAAATGCCTAAAGTTTATACTTTTTGAGGCTATAATGTCGTTATTAAGAGTAAAATTGATCTGCAATTACACTACTATATTGAATTTAGTATATGTGTGCTATCCAGAAAGTCTCCAGCCATGTAACCATTCTCATTATATTGACAGTGGCTGGATTTTTTTCTGGACAGCCTTCAGATGACTATAAATCTTTTTTCTCTTCCATTTTTAATATACCTTATAAAGAATAAGAAAAATAAAATGCATTAATAAAGGAGTTAAAATAAAATAATCTCATTCTTTCAATACTACTCTTTTAATTATTTGAGAAATTACTTGAGTCACTCTTGACTAAATCTGTAATATTAAAAATCTTATGACCTTCATGAAATTTAAATAATAGATTATAAATTCATTACAGGAATTAAAGATCCCTGTAATAATTTTCTCCCAAACTCTCAATGTCATAATTCTAGCTATTTAAAATACAAAATCCACAATGTATTTAATAGTTTATACTTTTGGTATGTTCCTAATGCACAGCTCAGTGCTTTTAATATTTCCTTCTTTGGGTTTTTAAGTTCTTCATGCAGAACTACTATTAATGAAGACAGTGTTTTTAAAAAACTTTTCATTTACTTTATGAATCTAGGAAAATAAACTTTTAAAAATTAGAATAAAACACAAATAAATTTTATTGTACTTTCAATGTCAGGATAATACCTTTGGTCTGTGTAACATACATTATGGAATCTACACATAGTCCATGGAATTTGGGTTTATTTCTGGTCATCAGCTCACTCTCTGACCTATAGAGGACAAATAGCCAAGTTCTTCCAGTTCTCCACTTCTACAGCTTAGAATTACTAAGTGATGAGTATGTGGGAAAATCAGAGCCCTCTGACTATCATGCCACTACATGAAAAAAGAATTAATAAAAGATGCAGAAAGAGAGGGAGAGAGAGAAAGAGAGAGAGGAGAGAAGGAGAGAGAGAGAGAGAACTAGTGAGATCATTTGAGTAGTCAGGTGGTGTTTTGTCTGAAGCGAATTCTACTCTTATAATCTTCAGTTGTAAGAGCCAACAAGTTTTCCTATTTGCTTAAGCCAGTTTGAGTTTATTTTTCAATGACTTGCTTCCCAAAGAGTCCTAATGAATCTACTCAAAGCACCAGTTAAGCATTTTACATGGCAGGCGCTTTGCAGTGCATTGAGAGTCAAATATAAATAATGGAGAGTCACTTCTCCAGAATGATGGCTCTTTTTTTTTTTAAGATTTATTTTATTGTTTTTGACAGAGAGAGAGAGAGAGAGAGAGAGAGAGAGAGAGAGAGAGAGAGAGAGAGAGAGAGAGAGAGAGAGAGAGAGAGAGAAGGGGAGAGGGCCCAGGCAGTCTCCGTAATTGTACCGTCAGCTTTCGACATAGTTTCATTTTATACAAGTGGCTGACCCAAGAACATCTGGGCGCACATTTATTATGATTACCAGCAGCACTGGGCATTCGGTGCAGTGATCTGTGGCTTCTTGGTCCCACTCTCATGACTTAGGCACCAGTGATTATTAGAGTGGTCACTGTGATCCAGCAGGAAGTCTTGAGTTTCAGAACCTGTGATGCTGACTCATAAGCCCTATGAGAGGTTCTTGGGTCAGCCATTGGCTGGATCCATATCTATATAACTGTGATATCCTCTTCTGTTTCTTCTCCGTTCCAAATTGTCTCCAGCTTCGGATAAGCAAGGCTGCTGTACATATTCCCACGTTTACGTATCAGGACTCCTCTAGAAAGGCTTCTAATGTTTTACAGAGAAGTAGCTTATTAAGTGTTCATTAAGCCGAGCCTATTTGTGATTTAATATTGAAATTAGAACAGAATTTTCATTTGGTTATTTTTATTCAGCATAACATGTCTGCTGACTTCATCTTCCTTTCTTTGAGATATAATTGACAGACAATGTTGTATTAGTTCCAGGTGTACAACATCATGATTCAATATTTGTATATATTACAAGATGTTCACCACAATGTCTACTTAACATCCATTACCACACATAGTCATTATTTTTTTTTTCTTGTGATGAGAACTTTTAAGATCTACTACCTTAGCAAATTTTATATATACAATACAGTATCATTGACTGTGTTCCACTGGATCTTATACTACTTTTACCCTTGATCATGATGTTCCAGGCACATCGCCTTCCAAAGTCTAAGTACTTTATTCATGCTCACTTCAGGGTCTTTGCTCAAATGTTCTCTACACTTACAGTACTCTTATCCTTACCCTTTTTCTGGCCATTTTCTACTCAGTCAAGTCTCAATTCAATATCGCATCACAAATTCATATAAGCATTACTTTATAGTTACATTATAAATGTTATTGATGACTATTTTATTAAATAGATTTTTTTTATTTGTAACTAATCATTGGTATAATTATTTCTTAAATGGTTGTCTGCCTCATCCGATTGGAATACCACAAAAGTAAAGACAGCACCTATGTGTGTGCCACTGTATCACCAGTGTTAAGTACAATGCTGGCATAATACTATGTGTTTCATTTGCATTTATTGGAGACATGAATCAGACTGGAGAAAAATCTAAATTGTCAGAAAATGTGTTCTGGGGATGCCAGGATGGTTCAGCGGCTGAGCGCTTGTCTTGTAATCACAGGTCTGGAGATCGAAAGCCCTGACCTGTGCAAACCCACATGCTGAACTGCAGTGCAACTGGTAATCAGTCACTGGGATGGCAGTGAAGGTTCTCGCCTCCCATGTGGGAGGCCCCAGTTTGGTTCTCACATCTACCTGTGTGGAAGGAAACCATGTCACAACTAATGATATACAACTATGGAGACTGCTCTGAGCTCTCTCTCTCTCTCTCTTTCCCCTCTCAAACAATAAAATAAATCTTAAAAAAAAAAAGAGAGAGAGAGAGAGAATGTGTTCCATTTAATACTGTGCTCATTGTAGTACCTTTTCAACAAAAAGTGATTCTGAATTTCTTAAGTATAAAATTGGAATTGCTATAATAATGAGTATGACAGATTTGTGGGGGGTGGGGGGCAATGTCCTAGTCCTCTTGGGATTCCTGCTCCAATTCTGGTCTTCGCTCCACTCTACCGCACCCCACCCTTTTTTTTCCTTCCAGATGCTTTCTCCAGTCCACTTTTATCCAATTTTTTGGTTCATGTACTGGGAAGTGTGGTCATTGCCATCATATGCAGCTTTTTATATGACAGCTTGCTTGTAATGTCAGAGAGCATTCCCAGAAAAGGGCAAGTGATCAGTGCCCAAATACTCACCGTTTGTATACCTGCCCCTTAAAAATGGATCAGATTATTGGAAATAATGTATGTGGCTTGCTGCTCTCCACTTAAGAGTGATTTCTTTTCCAAGAGATTCCCCAGGCCTCACGCCAGAGACCGGTGTGAGAGGTTCCCTCAATTCAGTGTCCTGCTGAGACAGTGTGCCAAGTTCAGCACTCTTCTTAATTCTGGATTGTGTTCAGAATGCATACATACTCAAAAAGTTATAACATCTTAAGAACCAAAGGTATTGTATGTCTTGAATATTTGTTTCAAGATAAATGCCTAAAAAGAAAGTAAAGTTTGTTTATATTGTTTCTTTTCCTCTTACTAAGGACACAGACTGCTCTCTCTCTGAGTTGCTCTCAAGCATCCAGCCTGTGTCCCAATGGTCCCACCTGAAAGCTGTGTCCTATACGTCATTTCATTTCCTAATCTGTGAACAAACCAATCTGGAAAAGCTCACCCTGAATAATGAGACATGTAATATGTGTTAATAGAAATACCTGAGCATATTATGACTATTAAATCTGACTTTCAGGCTATGGGGTTGGTGGACATCAGAGGGGCAGACACATGCCATTTCAGGACCCCTGAATTACACATTTTATTTTATTTTTTCTCACACATTGTCATATCAAATAAGCTATATGAACAATTTCTGGAGCTTTTTTGAAAGATTTATTTTTATTTTATTTTATTTTTCAGAGAAGGTGAGAGAGGGAAAGAGGGAGAGAGCAATCTTCATACTTGTACATTATTAGTTGTGACATGGTTTCATTCCACACAGGTGAAAGTGGGGCCACATGGGGTGGGAACCACAGTGCAGCATAATGGGTTGTCCATACAATGGACATACAATGTCCGGGGCCAGGAATCAAACCCTGGACTTAGCAATTTTAAAGCTAGTATTCAACCGCTGAGCTATCTTGACATCTCCTGAAGCTTTTAATTTTCTCTTTTAATCAGCATTCTCCTATTTTTTTAAATTTTATATATAATTAACTATCTTTGATTACAATTTTTTGGATTTCATATCTATCTTTATTGACCTGAACATATTTTACTTGGTATAGGTCATTACAAATTATAAATCTTTTTTGAATTAATTTGTTTCTCATTAATTTTTGTGCTATTCAATGTCTAGTCATATTTCTACAAAGTTAAATTAATATTAAGGGTGAAGTGTTAACCTCCAAAGCAAAGAGATTTTGAATCAAGGGTGATTCATTTTTAATGGAGAACAAAGTTGTCACAGTAATACATTAATTTTCTGGAATGTAAGGTGCCTTCTACTCTAATAGCAACATATATCCATCACTTTTGCCCTTTATTAGTGAGATAAAATAGTTATTGATGAGCACAAAAGAGCACTTAGTTATAAACTATCACAATTCTACATAACAAAATGAGTTGAAAATATAAAAATCATCCTGTAAATATGAGTTTTATACTCTCCTTATTAGGGTTAAAAAACCATGTATATGAGAATTTATTATGGTTTTCAATGATCCATTTATAGTAAGTACTGATCCATTGGAGCCTCCTGAATCTTGTGTTA
The DNA here is from genome assembly GCA_004027555.1 of Craseonycteris thonglongyai. Taxonomy (NCBI): domain Eukaryota; kingdom Metazoa; phylum Chordata; class Mammalia; order Chiroptera; family Craseonycteridae; genus Craseonycteris; species Craseonycteris thonglongyai. The sequence continues at coordinate 43,605 of PVKE010005928.1, forward strand.
TAGAAGTATATTAAGCAACTATTCCTTCAGCATGAAATAATCCTAAAATCTCAAAGGCTTACACCTTTTAGTTCTCACTCATGTTGAGTAGTGGCTTCAGCTTGACTGGGCTATGCTGGATTTGTTTGGCTGCCACTGGTTCTTATTCTACTTGGCTCCTTCCTCTCCATGTGTTTTCTTACTCCAGGAGCCAGGCTGAAAGATCAACCACTACAACAACATACTGTTATAATGGCAGAAGTTCAAGGTGACTGATGGAAACTAACAATACTTCTAACAGCTTCTGATAAGCGGTGACACCTGTTGTATCTATTCATATTCCATCCTAAAGTAAATCACATGTCAAAGCCCCACATCACTGGGGTATGGGACTATACTTCTCCCATGAGTGGGGGCAGGTGTGAGTGAGTGGTGACAACTTGGTGACTAATAATATTAATTACCACAGGAGGTAAGCAAAGACCTCACATATTCTGCTATGCTTGGGGTACATAGGCAACAATTCATTCACTTATTAATATACACACATTGTTTAAATGTTCACTCTGGATCAGTTCCTTATTACCTTTTCCCTTGTGAAACAAATTGACAACTCTAGAAATAAACAGAGAAGCATACAAAATGGTCTTTATTAAGGTGTTTTTATATTTGTAGACCAGGGATTGGCAAATATTTTCTGTAAAAGGCTAAATATCAAATACTTTAGAGTGTGTCACTACAATCTCTTTGGTGGCTTTTTTTTCTTTGTTCTCTCTACCTCCTGCTTTTCTTGTTCTTTCTTTTTATTCCTCTTCTAACAATTGTTTAAATATGAAAAAAAATGCTTAACTCTCAGATGTATTAAAATGGCCCACTGGTCAGATTTGTCCCAGGCACTGCAATTTGCCACTCCATGCTTTAAGGAAATACAACAGGCAACTCACATAAAACTAGTCATATTAAACAAAATGTTACCATTTTAAATAAGACCATAAGTTCTAGTTTCATTAACTTGTAAATCTATCAGTCTATTCTCTTTAAGTCTGCAAAGTCCCAATAACTTAGAAAATAATGCAGAACCTTTATATCAAAAAGTACTTATGACAGAGCCTATGTGACTATGACAAATACATTTCTCTCATTCGCTCAGCCTTACTCTAGTGGACATATAGTTTAAACATTAGCTTCAGGCTCAACTTTTCACACTGAATTTATACTTTCAAGATTACGTTTTTTGAACAGAAAATAATGAAGATAATTGACATAGTTTGTAAGGACATTAACTAAATTCAGGTCTTCGTTTTGTCATTTATTAGATGGATGGAGCATATTTATAATAACTAATATATGACCTTTGTCTGATAATTTCAACATATGGTTCATCTTGTAATTATATTTTCCCTTATGATTTGAATTTGTCCTCATTCTTTATAGATTAATTTGGGAATAAATTGTGGCCAAGTTTAGTATCATGATATGAGAATCTTATTTTTATTTAAAACCTAAGTAGGATATTGATTTATTTTTTTTCAGCTGGGCAATTGACCAGGTTAGGTTCAGGCCATAGGTTCCTACTTGCGTTTTGTGAATTCTTCCTGCAATGTCAATACAGTTTTGGAAGCGTTTGCAGTACTATTTGGATCATCCCTACATTCCTCTCACCCAATGGCCAATCTTGGAATGAGTAGGCAACAGTTACCCTTAGCTTAGTCCTCAAAACTTTCCCTATGCTGTTTAAAATGAGATCTATGGACATGTAGTCTGGAGGAGAGGCCAGCAGTTGATACATAATTTTTGGATTACTGTTTGTCTCCTCCTCTCTGTGATGTCACCTCAACACTTTCTACCCCCATGTAGCCTCCCTTTCCTGCTCTCTGGTCAGAAATCTAACTTCTTGTTTTTCCAGACACTTACTAAAACTGTTTTCAGGACCAAATGGTAGAAAGACAGAGAGAGAAACAGTGGGTATTTGCTTCATGCTCTTGGAACAACAGTGCCATTCTTTTTCTTTTCTTTTCTTTTCTTTCTATTTTTTTCTATTCTTTCCTTGCCTTTCCTTTTCTTTCCTTTCCTTTCTTTTTCTTTTTCTGACATACAGAGAGACAGAGATAGAGAGACAGAGAGAAGGGGGAGGGCCCAGACAGTTTCCATAGTTGACAGCACTAGTTTTCAATATAGTTTCATTCCACAGGTAGGCTCCAGGCCATGCAGGGCAGGTACCAGGCAGAGGGCCTCCACATGGGAGGCAATGCCCTGCTGGGGGCCTCCTACAAGGGAAGTATGCCCAGGGTGGGAGCCAAACCAGGGGCCTCCCATTTGGAAAACTTGCACCAGCGGGAACCAAACTGGGGGCACACCCCAGTTCAGCATATGGGTTCACATGAGCCCAGGCCAGGAAACTATCCTCAGACCTCAGGGCTGCAAGACAAGTCTCAAGGCGAGCACTCAACCCACTGAGCCACCCTACCCACCCTCCCACAGTGCCTTTCATCACAAAGGATTTTCCTCCCTCAGATTTTAGGATCCTGCTTGGCTGTCAGGGTCATCACTCCATAGCTGTCAGCTCCCACCCTCAGTACTGCCTGGGGGCTGGAGCAGGAGAAAATGAAAAAAAGAAAAACAAAAAAGGTCATTTCTCCTGCTTTATTCAACCTTCAGTAGTGACTTTTTTTGTCCTCAAACCAGGAAGAATGTTTCTCATGGAGTTCTTTTTGTCTGTCTGATGGTACAAATTTATAGAATTGAAACTTCTTTTATTCCAGATTGGCTGACACAAGAGGCAAAAATTTTAAAAATTTATAAACTTGACACTGCTCCTCTGGAAATTTGCTTTCTGAAGTTCTATACTCCTTCCCTAGTCTACCTGCTGTCATGCGTGTTTCAGGACCCTCATATTGCCTCTCCACGCTTTATGTCCAGGATTTAGAGTTGCATTCAGTGGAAGAGAGTTGGTAGAGTATAGTTACTTATCCTCTCCAGGATGTATGCTCTAAATTCCTCAACAATTTAAAGAGGTATAGATTAGAGTAAAATGAAGGGTAGTGGAGGTGAGAAAAGTGAACAGAAAGTATTAGAAGTGACAATGTAAATCTAGGGAGGAGGCCACCAGAGGAAAGCATAAGTTTGGTGAGAACACAGCGTGCTCACCAATCACGGTGTTTTCAGTGATTGATGTGTCCTAATGACTTGACTGGAAAAGCAGAGCTTGGGAACCTGCAAGGGTACATCTCAGAACAGAAGCTGGGCCATGAGTCTGGTGTAGTCAGCATTTCTTCTAGTGAATATCTTTAGAGCTCTTAAGACAGTCTATTGCCACCCATATGCTCAAACTCTATTTGGTATCCCTTACTATAAATCAAATAACAAATATGCTGTGTGTTATGGGGGAAAAAACAAAACAGTAACCTTTCAAAGGCCCAGTCAACGAACACGAAGAGAATGTTAAAATGATCAATACATAAGTATTGACAATGATCAAAACATAAAATTTAAGGATTATAAATTTGACAATATACTTTCACAAACGTGGTCTGATAATGTGAGGACATCTATTCTAAAAGTGGTTTTGTTTCAGTTTAAATATGTCTCAATAGCTGGCACCTGGCTATTTGAAGAACAAGGAAGATCTCTGTTTCCATATTTGTCTGTGTCAGAATCTTATTGGTCCTTGACCTTCTTTTGGTGACTTTACCTGAGCCACGGTTCATATGCTATCAATGTCATTTTCAGTGTTCTGGTATGAAAACAGCTATGGCACTTTTCTCAAGCAAAATGACATGCTTTTTGCATATGCATGCAAATCCCGTGTGAAACCCAACAAGAAAACCAGACTTCCAAGGGCACCCAAGGAGGCTAGCAGATCCTTACTCCCCATAGACTCTTAAGTCCTAATTCATAAGATGTTTGCGAGTATGAAAAACTGCTGGTATTATAATAAAATATTCAATGCAAATTGATTTTGCCTTATCCTTTGATAGCTGTGAAAATTCTTTGATGGTCCCTGGTGGTTATATTTTTTGTTTACACTTAAACTCTGAAGGAATTGACTTCTTTCAGCTGAATTTGATAGTGTCTCATCAACACTAACACCTTATAAGGTCAATTGTAGATTGGTCTAAAAAAAAAGTGATTTAAACTGACAGAACCTACTGAAGTTGTACCTAAATACCTACCAGATTATGGGGATATGTTTACAGAGTATCTTTATAAAAATTTCATTCAGATATAACGTATTTGTGAAAGCCGTGAGATACACGCACACACATTTATCATGTGAGTGTTTAAAGTCCTGTATCTGTAGAAGTAAAAATAGAACAGTAAGAGCAAGTTGGCATATTTACATATACCATAGGCATAATGAACAAATCCATTTATTTGTAAACATTTCACCTTGAAATTCTTCCCCTTCAGTCATACAGACATAATTTGAAGACTTTAAATATACTGCAATTGAATCACAAATACCTTCCAGTTGCTGGCCAGGAATGGCATTTCCTGTTGTCTTTCTTTATCTCCTCTCAAAGATACACCAAGTGTAAGACAAACTGCCAGATGTTGCAAATTGCAAGCTTGATAAACACAGTCCGGTCTGAAGAACAGATGGAGGTGTCAGGCTCACTGCATTCAGTGACTCTGTTCTTTCTCTGGTGTGATTCACACGCAGTGATTTTAGTGGAGCCCAGATGCTGGCTCTGCAGCTGCCGCCCACAGCTGGACCTTCTCTCTGGGTTCTCTACTTAGTTCAATGAGTTTGAAAACATTTAGGCCCTGCTGAGCATGTCCTTTTATTTTAATTCCTTTTTTTTTTTTATGATTAGTCAATAGCAAAATGAAATGGGCTCTGAAGAAAATGAATCAAATTTAACAAGGAAGCAAAGACATTTTTTTTCCCCTTGAGGCAAATGCGAAAACATGGGGACTACTTAGGATGCAAGTTAAGGCAAAAATCAAGAGATTGAACAGATTTTAATAATAATAGCACTCTAAGGTATAAACGTAAAAAACAGATCTTGAGACCAAGAATTGGGGGTACATCTAATCTGCTTAAGATCTACCCTACCATACAAAATGAGAGTTTTGGAGCCAAATAATTTACAGGTAATAATGGAGAAAAAGAGTGAGTGAATTAAATAGTAATAAACCAAAGATTCCAAGCAGTCGATCAATATCATAATTGGAACAGTCGAGAAAAGATATGTTATTGATCAGGACATGCATGGAACAAGCCAGCATATTGAATTTTTAGTATTACAATTTGTTTCAAGCACACAAGTTTAACAAATGCTAGGTAGTTAGATGCCTAAGGGAAGTTTGAGGATGAGCACAAGTCATGATTCAGTAGATTTATTTCCCTGCAAATACTTCTCTGGACAAATGAAATGTGTCACCCATAGATGATGAATTAGAGTTGCTAAATCAATCAGCAATTATCTCCTAATTATACATACATATATGACACGATGGAGAATTAGAGGGAAGGATAGAATACCTGCTTACAATCTCAAAATCACTAACACCCTTATTTGTGAGCTAAGAAATACATATACGAGACAGCAGCATTCTATTAATAGGAAGCAAATACTTCTGTACAAATAACAATATAATTTTCTTATTCAAGGTAAAAATTATGTCTTCCTTACGGGAATTATAGCTTTGGTGCTAATCCTTATAAGGTGACTAGTAAATAAATATTCATCGAATAAGGTGAAACACAAAACTGGCTGAATTAGAGTAAAATTCATTTTGGCCAGTACTTCAAGGCATAATATATTGTGGAAAAGAATAGGAGAAAAATCTATGTGGAAAAAATTGTTAGGAAATAAAAGGCAAATTACATATAGCATTCAAATTTATGATATATAAAAATATAGACTAAACCACTGACTTTAAATTCAAGGCCATAGGCAAAGTAAGGTACCATAATTTTCTTAAGTGACTGAAAAAGTATAAATGTTGTTTAAGAGAAAGCATTCTTGGAGCCACATGCAGCCTGAGTTGTAATAAGAATGACTGAAAGCAGAAAAACTACTTGAAGACTTCTGTTAATATTCTAGCATTAGTTAAAGAAGGACTAGTGTAGACTATAGAGAAGGAATCAATCATCAAGATAGTCTGTGAGAACTAATTTACATGTGAAAATTGAGAAAAACAATGAAAATAATAAGTACTAGACTAGGGATTATAAGCAGTCAATAAATGTGATTGAAGAAAACATGGAAATATGTGTTATTGGCTCAGACAAGACAGTACATGGAATTTTTAATATTACAATTTGTTTCAGGCATACTGACTTAACAAATGCTATAACTATGCCATATGTGTTTATATACTTTTTTTTTAAAGAAATAAAACAATACTGATACCTTTGAACCTCAATCATTCTGTTCATTTCTTCTCATGATCAATAGCAGGCATAAAACTTGGTTCATAATTTTATAATCTTTAAAAAAAATCTTTAAAAAGTTTTTTTCTTCTACAATTTGGAAGTTAAATACAAATTTATTTAAAAGCTATTGTATGAGTTAGGGGTATAGTTTTCTGCTTTTAGACATAGTTAACCTATTATCCATTTATTAAAACATCAATATTTTCTCTAGTTTTTTTTTAAGATTTACTTTATTGTTTAAAAGAAAGTGACAAAGAGCCCAGAGCAGTCTTCATTGTTGTACACCATTAGTTGTGATATAGTTTCATTCCACACAGGTGGAGGTGGGTCCTCCTGGGATGGGAACCCAACTTGGTCCTCCTGCCTGGGACATCAGAACCTTCGCCACCGAGCCATCCCGGTGGTTACCAGTTGCGCTGAAGTTAATCATATGTCTGGACTAGATCCCTGGACCTCGCAGTTGCAAGATAAATGTCAACCTGTTGAGCTACTCCAGCGTTCCCTTCTCAACTTACTTTTAATGCCACCTCTATCATGCAGAAAGTTTTATGTCTGTGGGTGATATTTTTCTTCACACTGAAGTATTTGCTATCCTTGCACTAACATCTCAATATTTTGACTTTTCTAATATCATAATAAGTATTTAGATGATTACCACTTGTTAATATCTACAAAAATCTTGATGGAATTTTGATTGGATACTGTTGAATTTATAAACTAATTTTTGCAAATGTGACATATTTATAGAATTGAGGCTTCCTATTCATAAAAAAATATATTTCACCATTTATTTAATTTCAACTTCATGTTCTTCAAAACCCATTTACAATATTCTACATAGGGATGCTGGGACAGCTTGGTGGATTGAGTGTTTATCTTGTGGTCCCAGAGTCTGAGGATGGAATCCTGGCCCTGGCCAGGTGGACCCATATGCTGTATTGGAGTGTGCTCCTAGTTCAGTTCTCACTGGGGCCAGCCTTCTATGTGAGAGGCCCCTGTCTGGTTTCTGTCCTGCTCAGCCCTGCACCCACCAGTGGGATGAAACTAGAAAACTAACAACGGCAACTATGGAGACTGCTCTGGGCCCTCCCCTCTCTATCTGTCTCTGTCTCTCTATCAAAAGTAATAAAAATAAATCTTTAAAAAAAATATGTTCTACATAAAAGAGCCCTATTAAATTTAGATAGATTTATGTATAGATTATAATTTTAGTTGGTATTTTTAACAATCTTTTTAAAATTTCAATTTCTGTTGGTTTTAACTAGTGAATAGAAATATGATTGCTTTTTTTCATCTCTATCTTATACAGATAAAATTGTAGAACTTCCTGAGGGGTTGTAATAATTTGCATTTTGGTTATTTTTTATTGTTTATGTAAGTAATCCTAATGTTATGAAAATGTGTACTTTACAAGATTTACAACATTGACTTATTTTTATTTACAATTGAGTTGGCTAGATTTGGAGTATGTATTATAGTAGTCACCAGTCATGTATGTTTATTTAAATCTGTTAGTTAAATTTAAATAAAATTAACAGCTAGTTTCCTCAGTTGCAAAAGTGACATTTCAAATGTTCCATAGAAACACATAGCTACTGGTTATTATATTGTACCACACAGAAATAGAACATTTCTATTGGACAGTCCCAGGCTAGAAATGCCATTGTATTATAGTAAGGACAGCAGATATACTTAAATGATTTCTGACTATATTCATTTCATATTGCATATAATAAAACAAGTTACTATGACCAGAATAGAAAATATTCATAGATAACAGAATTAGATACCCAATGACTAAAGAGTTTTAAAATACAGACTATAGAACATCTGTATATAAAAAGCTTAAAGAAATAAAGAATATATAATAAGTAATAAATAGGCAAACAAAAAAGTTAATTGAATTTTAAAAAGCCAAAAGATAGATTAAACAGAGTGTTGGACATGGTTACATAGAGAATGAATAAGCTAGAAGGTTTATCCGAAGAACAAGAATACAGTACAGGGAGGTAAGAGTGTGAAATACATTTTCAATTATTGGTTCTCTATAGCAGTGATGTAACTGTGTTTATCTTTTACTTTTGCTATTTAAAGATTCCTTCTAGTCAATAATATTTTCACAATAGCTTGCTATGATTATGATAAATAGCCTACCTCGAGATTAAACCAATAATTTTGATGTAATAGCTATGATTTAATTGTTTTGTCACAGAGAAGAATAATCAATAAATTGCAAAAAATGATTTAATCTGATGGTTTCCTAAAATGGCATTGTTATATATGGTAAGAACTAAAATGAGCATCTGAAAATCTGGAAAGAAAATTGGGTTACATTTGCTACACAAATATTTCAATACAATCTGTTTAACTTCTATGGATTTCTAGCATTATTGATATGTTGAGAAAGCCCTTTTGGGTAGCACTATTCATTTCAAGGAGTTGAAAGTGAACAAGATTTATTTTGGTGGACTTCAATTTTAGAGAAGAGTAGGATTCATTACCTTTATATTTATTACAACTGGAAACTTCATAGCATAATGTAATTAAATATTTTTGAGAAAGTAAATGTCTGGAGAAACTGAAAAACTGACTAAATCATTTAAAATTTTTACTTGACTCTTCTTGAATGGTATTGAAACTCAAAATCAGAAATATTCACCGAAGTTATAGTCCAGTTTTGCAGAAAAGAATATAGTCAAAATACCTGGGCACAGCACTGTACCATTGAAATAATGGAAATTGTTTAAGACATGGAAAATGTTAAAGGTGACAAGTGAATGAAAAATTTCTGGTGAAGAACACATAGCAGAGATATTGGTCCTCTCTACAACATATGTGAGCCCACCTTCAGACATATGAATGGTAGCTTTGGTTCAGGAGTATATAGATGATAATTACCAAAATAATACTAATGTAAAAATGATGGAAATCCTGCTGGAAGATATCTTTATAACTAGCTCAAGTAGACACCAAAGCAGGATGTTGGAAATTTGCAGGAAGCATGGGTAAAACCTCTACTGGTAGGTAGTACTCATGAAGGGTACATGTCCCATGCTCAATTTAACAGTGGCCTGCATCAGAGACTTAGGGTTTAAAGCAGAATAGAAATTAAGAGGATAAATTTAGAAGAGAGTATCAAATAAGACTTTAAGATAATGGGTGCCAGAAGGCAAAATTCTACTTTTGGGGTGAGGTGATATGCTCCAAATACCACTTAATAAGAGATGATTATATATTAGCAGCTTTTTTTTTTTGTCTTCTCAAATGCTAACATACAGTAGGCATAATAGTGCTCCCCCAAAATATTCATGCTCTAATCCCTGAAACCTCAGAACATACTACATTTTAGGCAAGTATCTTAAAATGAGCAAATTTTTCTGAGTTTGAATGGACCCAATGTCATCACAAAGGTCCTTGTAAGAAGGAGGGTACAATGATAGAAAAGCAGAAGTTGAGAGACACAGCCATGAATCAAGCAAAGCAGATGGCTCCTAAGAGCTGAAAAAGGCAAAGAACAGGGTTGTTGTTTTTTTTGTTTTGTTTTACTTTGTTTTGTTTTTTCCTATAAGCTCCAGAAAATTGCAGTCCTGATAACTCATTTTAGACTTCTGACCTCTACAACTATAAGATAATAAGTTTGTGTTGTTGTTTTTTTTTGTTTTTTTTTAAAAATATATGTATTTATTTTATTTATTTTTGACAGAGAGAGAGAGAGAGAGAGAGAGAGAGAGAGAGAGATACACAGAGACAGAGAGAGAACTGAACTGGGGGAGCTCCCCAGTTCAGCATATGGTTCCGCATGGGCCGGGGCCGGGATTCGATCCTCGGTCCCCGGGGCTGCAAAGTGAGCGCCTAACCCACTGAGCCATCCCGGCTTCCCCTTGTGTTGTTTTAAGACATGAAATTTCTGGTAATTTGTTACAGTAACGATAGGAAACTAACACAAATATATAGCTATCCTTTCTCCCAATTGATTTAATCTCAGATCAAATACTCTATAGACCTAGGACAAACTAAGCAGCATCGTGATGAAGCTGAAAGTCAAATTTTTCTCTGTCCACCTTTCCTTTTTGATATTCTGCTTTTATCTTAGAGTCTGGGAACATCATCTTTCTTTTGCTAACTTCTCTAGGTACTAAAATTAACTATTACTAACTTCACTGATTGCAAGATAAGCTTTATGGTAGTGTGACAGGCTCTATGAAGCAGTGAAACATGTGATATTCCCTAGATGGATTGATTGGTTGTATCTGCATTTGCTCTACATGAAGAATCTGAATGAAAACCCCCATTTAAGACTAAGAAGTAGATGTTGGTTAGAAATAGTGTACCTCCTTCCTTGTGTTTTAATAACATTAGGCTTTATATCTTGAACACTGATAAGAAAAAATGGGTAACATTTTTAGATTTAACTTTTGTCTGCATATTTGGTCATGAGAAGGGCATTATGATTTTTAACTTTGGAATGTTTTATAGAACATCAGTTTAATACTAAGGTAACTGGGGTTATAAAAAATCCCTTATAAAATGTCTGGAAAACTATATTGGACCATGTATTAGTCTGTGGAAGCTATTATCGCAAAATGGTATAGACTGAGAAAATTAAACAAAAGAAATTTATGTTTTAATTGTTCTAGAGACTGGAAGTCCCAGATCAGAGTGCCAGCATGATTAGTTCTGGTAAGGGTTCTCTTTCTGACTTGCAGACGAACACCTTCACATTGTGTTCTCACTGCCAGATAGAGCATAGAAGCAAGCTCTCCCATGTCTTTTCTTATAAGGGCACAAATCACATAATGACACCTCCATTCTTGTGACCTCATCAAAATACCTCCTAAAAGCCCTATCTCCAAAAACCATCATTTTGCAAGTTAGGGTTTCACCATATGAAATTGGCAGGAGACACAAACATCTGTTTCTTTACAAATCATATGACTGGACACTATTTGAATTACAAATTAGAATAAGGATGAATTTTCAACTTGAGGTATAGTAGGAATTCATATTTACTTTGATTAAATACACTGACCACACGTCGAATTTGAAATGGGACAGAAAGCAACGGTACAGTCCAATATCAAATGTTATGTATGGTTGGACTACTGACACATTGAATTTAACCCAGGGAGACTGTGGCTGACCATACGTACCATTTAAAATGGGAACAGTATCATTGTTTTCTGTACTGTTTAAAATGGGACATCTGTCCATCCTATTAATACATTTTCCTTAACTATCAGAGTCTTTGTTTCAAAAATCTAAACTGTGTTATAATTAGTGCTAGAAAGGATCAGTAGTTGATATTGGACATGAGGACTTCTAAAAGTGAAGGCTAGGATATCCAGTTAAGAGAGGCAACAGCATGGCAGTATTATGGAAAAAGTTTTGGTATTCCAATTCTTATATTTCCCTATATGAGAAAGAATTTTCTCTCCACTCACACACACACAAATAAAAACCACACACAGGATGTTTAAAAAAAAAAAGTTCAGCCTTTTTTTACCCGAAACTATTTCTCAAAGAGATGACAGAAGGGACTAGAAGAAAGAACATGTTGCTTGCTCAGGAGTCTTATGAGCCCTCTCTTGTTAAACTGCTTATCCTCAGGACTCATGCGTTCTCTGCTTATGTATGGTACATTTGTTAAGGTAGTTTTGTAGGCATATTATTCTGATAATTTTAGGATTAAGAAACCCTGATTTTAGCTATAGATCTGAGTCACATTTTGCAATTCAACTTTACCAATAATGAAACTGACATTTTATGTTAATTTATCTGTGTGTTAGTCCACTCATGCTGCTCATTTTATGATAAATCTTTTTGCCAACCATTTTGACAACATAGAAAAGAGTATGGCAACATACCTGGGGCTATTTAGAAAGATGTCACTATAAAAGTAAACTTCAAAGTGACTCTTGACAGATATGTAAAAAGTATTCAAGTAAAGTAGATAATGAAAACAAAAATAGGCATAATGTTATAAGACAAGCAAATGTTAGAGTCATGATATATCCAGGAGATGGGAAGTGTTTAATTTGTTTTCACTGATGAATACTTCAAAGGAATATTTAAAGAAGTCTCTAGGTCCATGTGGGGAAATGCTGAGGTGAGATTGCAAAGGCAGTGTGATTATAACCTCAACTAGGAGGCAACAGGAAAGATCCCTTGTCCATTAGATACTTAGTGTACCTCTGGGTGGTATTTATAAATATATCAATGTAGTATCAAAATTTAAATTAGTCAGCCCATTTTTTTGTATACAAAACTACCAAATGACTTATTATTGTTTTTGTTAAATTATTTGTTTGATCTTACTGGCTTAACAAAAATGTCCTTTTATTTTGGCATAAGGTAAATAAGTATTAGTCAATAAATTATGGGACATTGGATCCTCTAAGGCAGGGGTTCCCAACCTTTTTATACCCTAGGGCGCATTCTAAAATATCGGTAGGGTGGCGGGCACCAGCTATTTCTAAGGATATTTATTATTGAACAAAAATAAAAAATAATAAACAAAAATAATTTTAAAATAATAAATTTATTGTACAAATTATATACACACAAAGAAACATACATACAAAATGTAATACAAAGTAAAAAAAAAAACACAAGTATAATAAAATCATTTAAAAAAACATAAAAAAAA
>PVKE010005929.1:0-56602 GCA_004027555.1 Craseonycteris thonglongyai
GTATAGATCTGCCATGACTCTGAATATGGATAAGAAAAGTAAATCCTTCAATTACGCTCCAGGAAACTTGTTGCGCATGCCCATCATTTTATTGTCAGCTGTGCTGGAGCTCAGCTAATTGGGGAACCTCCCATGACTGACCTTTCCTCTCCTGCTTTCTGCAGGGTTGTGTGAAAGAAGCCTTTCATGGGCACCCTGTAGTTCCTCCGCCCCTAAAGCCCCAGACTCGCTTTCAACTGGTTACCTTCTAGCCTGGAACTCACCCAAGTTAGTTTCCACCCACTCACAATAACAGTGTGAATCCTCCAGACCCCAGCCTGGCATTTCACTCCTCAGAGAGAGCTTAATGCCATCTGCAAACGGGGAGATTCAATTTAAGAAGGTTGAAAAAATGTGAAACATCATTGATCTTAGCATATTACCAGTGCAACCCAGCTCTTAACGACTTCATATCTCTTTGAATAAACCCTGTGAAAAATCTCACTACTGTAGTTTTGTTTACAGCATCAAGCAACCAAGCTTTACACATTTTAAGTGGTTAGTTTTAAAAGTTAATTTAATACATTTAATCCTGTAAAAATATTTTATTAAAAAAAAACAAAAGGCACCACATGTTGAAGATTTCTTGTGAGCTAGAACAGTGTTCAGTGTTCTAATTTAACCATGTAATGGCCATGGAGGTAATTATTATGAACTTCATTTTGCTATTGAGAAAGGATATTAGAAATGATTTTTTAATTCCTTACCTAAGTACACAATGCTAGTAAAAGAGATAGAAAATTTGAATCAATTGCCTGAAGACTTATCAACTACAAATTAGCATGACTACCATTAAGTTTTTAAAATCGCTTCGTCTAAAGTAGTGTTTCCAAAATATTTTCCCAGTGAAATCTTCTTTCTAAAAATAAATCTAATGCAGAAGAGATTAAAATTGCGTTTTATTGTGTAATGTTTCTTTATCTTTTTTTATAATAACAAGGTATATACATTGTCAACATTAAATTGCACAACATGAAAAGAAGTGAAAATCCTGTTTGACAAGCACAAAACTTTTGGACAGTAATTTAGGTGACTGCTAAAGTCAAATCAGCCTTGACATTCAATTTATTTTTGTAATTTACTGGGTTGTTTAGAAAATAGAACATCTTGACTCTTACAAACAAGAGGGTATAACTTTGCATTTGTATGTGTGTGTGTGTACAGACATGCACAGATGTGTTACAAATATATAGAGCTATAATCATCTTAATCAAAGACACATGTTCGCAAATTCAAATATAGGCCCAGAGATGCGAAGAAAGATTTTATGTTAAGGCCTGCCCCAAAATGAGTTAACCTGGCAGCAAAAGTCAATATGCTGGTGGTCTACGATGTGTTAAACTTCAGTATATAACACATTTGAATGTGTGTCTTAGCAATTTTGTACAGTTAAAATAATAAATTGGAATCAAATGTCAATGGTCCTATCAAGATACCTTTAAGAACTAAGGTTCCATAGAAAACAGTTTGAAAGTCAACTCTTAAAACATCAGGTCTACAACTTACTCCCTTTATTTAAGAATTATAGTCATTTCTCAAATCTGCCTAACCTGTAACCTTTCGTATCAGGTAGCTCGCATGCATGAGGGAAGATACACACACATATACTTTCTCTCTCTCTTCTTCTATCTATAGCCAATATATATCTAAAGAATATATATTTGCTATGTGTCAAATATATTTTGATTCTGGGGTTGTAGAGAAATATGGGAAATTCCTAAGCCCATGGCCGAAGATAAGAATATTGTATGTAACAATCTGTCCGAAACAAAGAATATGGTTAAATTGAACCTTTGAATTGAACCTCTAAGTACTTTTCCCACCTGATTAAAATCTGGCTAGGAAGCTATATTCATTCGGATAATAGAAGAGGTGTGCTAAAATATTCGAAAGAAACCAGTTTCTTCATCTTTTTTTTTTTTTTTAATATTGGCCTTATAGCTCTCAAGGGATTTATTTATCTCCTTTTGAACCCTGTTCTGTTTTTTTTCTTGTTAGATTTAGTTCAGGTTTTAGTCTTCATTCCTGTGACTGCACAACATGAACTGAAAACTGAAAAACTCCAGGCGCATAAGGAATTGATTTCACTTGGGTCCCAGTTAAGACCGAAGGCAGGACTTATTGGTTCTGTGCCACATACGAAAGTGAAGGGCAGAGTTTTGTCTTGCATTTGTACTATTTAATATACAGCCTAAAACAGTCCCTTGATAGTTTTCAACATGGGTCCTCCAGAAATCTGCATAATAGCACCAACTAAGAGTAACACAGGGGAAACATGACTGCTTTTTCAAAATGACTTGCGGTACAGAAATAAAAAGGTAACATTAAAATGTATAGAAAAACTTATTTTAAAATATAATGAGTCTTGACTTCCTTTTATGTTTTCTTTCATCATTGCCAAGTAAACTGTGTAGGAGGTCTGTGGAGCCTTTACTGTTCAAATGTAGTAATAAAATAAAAGATTCGGGGTACATGCTAATGGTTTTATTTACACAGCTGATCCCACATGTCAGAAGGTTTAACAGTATTGTAAGGGGGAAGTACAGAGCCATAATCCCCTATAGAAAAGTTTCCAAGTCAGATGCGTTTCAAAACTCAGAATTTTTCAGATTTTACAAAGGTATAATGCAACGCGTATGCCATTTATCATTTAACGCCATTAGGAGAATCGTGTCTGGGGCAGCACCTGTAGTTAAACATGTTAATACCTGTATAGCAAAACATATCAATATTCACATTAAACAGCATAACAATAAAAAATAAGCCTAATGTATATCGTTTCAGGGCAAGACTTGTCCAGCGAATTGGTTTTCAGTGTCAGAGTTGTAGTTAAAGAACCATGGACCCCCGTTGCCTAATACTGTCCAGGATGACACATGGTCACTAGCACTTACTGAGGATCTCTTGGCAGATTTTACTCATCCAGCATCTTGCCTAACTCATTGTATTAATTTTTAATTGAAATATTTAAGCAAAGCGTCACCATCAAGGAGAAGAAACAAAGTAACAACCTCGGGCACTGTCAATGAGCAGTCGCTTGAAAATAAATTGAAAAACAAAAATATAGCTTGTCTTCCACGCTGCAGTTTGGTTTTGGTTTGAGTCAAAGGCTAAACTAAAGCAGAGCTTCATTTCACAAGGCCTTGGGGCCCCCACACATTTAAATGATCAAACTCTGTAAAATCAGTTCTGGGTCAGTCACATGCTTAATCCAATTTCTGAGTTTTGAAGGGTCACAGTGTGATGTATTTAGAAGTATTTCTCATGCCTTTAGAGAGTGGCCATGCTGGAGCTTATTGACAATTCAAGATACAGGATGATTTCAGCATGGAGCTTTGCAAAGTTTCGGTATAAATAGAAACCTCATCATCAGCTAAAATCTACTTTTTTCCCCCTAAAGAATACAGCATTTTTTTCCTATTCCAAGGCACCATAAAACAACAGTGATCTTTCCTAATTAGCCTTTGAAGGTTGTCTGAACATATCAGACCTGAGATTTGCCAAAGCTTTTGTAATACATAATGCAGTTCCACCAAGAAAAATTCTTGGAATGCATTTAATCTAACACAAAATAGATTAGCCATCCAAAATTTTAACCATTTACTACGAAAACAATGATCTTGCCCCTGACTTTGAATGACTGAAAAAACATTACTCACTTCAGTTCTGGGCTCTCAGCTCTTTCTGAACCCTAAATACATGGCAGGCATGTTCCTTTAGCAAGAGAATAGTCCAGAAGTTCATTTATCATTAGTTCTGAATCTTGAGAATGACTCTGGAATTTCCTCTGAACATCAAAGCTCTTATCTCTCAGGAACTATAAATATTTAGAAGAGAAAAAACACTAATTCAGAGATTTACATTTTCTGCTTGCTTCCCATTGTTGACCATTCTTTTCAGCCATTTCTCTCTCACCCTTCCATGGTAATATTTCTAAACTCTTAATCTGCTTAACTATGCTACTAGTGCTTATTTTTAGAAACTTTCTTTGGTTTTATACTTTCAGTGTAAAAAAAAAAAAGTTATTTTGCTTGTTTTTTAATGATTATTCTGATTCTACTTCTCTGGCTTTATGTCCCTGGTCACTCCACCTGCCCCAGGAACATCTGGGTTTCAATTTAGTCAACTCCATGCTGTTCTAAAAACACTGGAACCTTAATCTTGAGCTTTTGTTCATGCACGTCTTTCTGTTTGGGATGCACTACACTCCATCTCAGTGAGCCCATATTTATCCTCCAGGAAGTGGTTCAGATGTCACCTTCTCAGGACAACTTTTTTCAGTGACCTTCTTCTAGGTTCTTATAACACTTTTTATATCCTTCCATTGTAGCAATGCTTTGTCAATGCTTTAAATATTCCATAATATTTCTATTTCTTCTTCTTCTTCTTTTTATTTATTTTTTATTTTTTTGTGCCTTCTCCCAGACATCTCATATTAGCAAGCATAACGTTGGTGCTCTATATGTGTACCATGATTGACTCAAAGCGAAGGAAGGATTCGTGGATTCATGAACGAATTTCTTTTGAGGAGGGCGTCAGTTCATGACATACTGTTTAGTAAGAGAACTCCAATCATTAGGAACTCTAGGGAGTTTTTAACTGAACACACATATTTTTCTTTTGGGACACAACTTACATGATGAGGAGGGTGTGCCACACAGTATCTATGAAAAGAACAGGATCTGTCTTGATGAGATAAGATCGTCTTTCTCAATCATGGAGTTGGCGAAACCCTGTCATCCATGAGGAAGAGTAGCGGGCTGAGGCGGGATCCAAGTTCTAGGAAATGCCAGCAATTACGGATTTCGAGAACACAAAACAGTTGTGCTAAACTGATTTTCTTCAGTACAGCACACAATCCTTAGAATACAATGCCTTCAAAAACAATGGCAAAGCCATCCAGGCGCTGATTTCAAAGAGGAGCTGAGCCTAATTTCCTTGCGATATACACTAAGCTGGTGTGTGGAGCCCAGGACTTGCCTCTGAACTGTTTCCTGCTCCCAGGAGAGCAGGATTCAGGGCTGCCCTGAGTGGTCATTTGTCCAGTTTCTCTGCTCTCTCCCAAGGGCACCCAGGACCCGACAGAACAAGCCATTCAGTTGATTGCATTTCCTCACAGGAAACAATGTTCCTGATAATGTTGGTGCCACAACAACTCAGCAAAATAGTGTTTCACAAAAGAAACACATTATGACTCATCCGAGATATTTGCATTAGGTGTAATCGACTTGGCTCTTTCCCCATGATGACGGTACAAGGACATCTCTTTTCTGTAAATTTCCATTGTAACATGTTCAGTTGCAAGTAGGGGTCTTGTGCTCTTACTGAAATTCATATAACCTCACGTGAAATCCTCCATGAAACCTTCCCTTGTTTGTGGGGGAGAGAGGAGATACTTAGAATATTGCCATTTCTCTACACCTCCGTATTTTCTTTTTTCTGTTCTAAGAAAAAGTCTTCAGACATGTTTCACACTCGTGTTCTGATTTTAAATCATCCTGTTTCCTGATACCAATTATAGAAAACAATATAAAAAATTTTAGAAACCTACATGTTATTGGCAAATGGAAATTAGGAGCAGGGTGTTGTGCTCAGCTACTGGGAATTAATGTATTTTTCTATTTTTACATCAATATGGGTTGTGCTGAGTATCCAGGAAGCTTTTCAAATGTAAAGATTCAAATTCTCTTCTATCTCTGGAATATTAATGTATTGACTTATTTGCCTATTATGACACTAATACTGAACTGTCTTAATTACTTCATTAATGAGTCTAGAAATCTGGGATGTTATTCTCGCTACTTGGTTCATTTTCAAAATTTTCTTGACAGTTTTAGATGCTTTGCAATTTCATACAAATTTTAAAATCAACTTGCCAATTTCTACAAAAATTCCTACTGGGGATTGTGTTGAATCTACAGATCAATTTGGATAGAACTGACATCTTAATAATAATGGGCCCTCCAATTTAATCTCAACAATATTGGATTTTGGAAAAGAGAAGATGTGCCTATGTGCTTTTATCTAATCTCTTTACAGGAAGCTTTGTTTATGACCTCTATTTTTTTTTTTTTTCTCTTAATCAGTCTTCCCTTTCTGACTTCAAGCATAGAAAGTTTCAACTAGTTCTAAAATAAGCAATCCCCAATTCACTTAATATAGTTATTTTCTTAACTAGTTCTCTGTTTTCTTTCACAACCAGGAGAATGAAGCCAAAATGCTGTTCATAGGTTTTCATCACTTAAATCTATAGTTTTGCCTATAATTTTATACTACTTGTCCCTGGTGTTCTCGTCCCATTAAAATCTAGCATAATATTTCCTAAAATATATTCCAGAAAGCACTAGCTCCTCGGGATATTAATTGGGAAAAAGGAAAGAAGAGAAAGGTTATCAAATAAGTTTAGGCAACACAAGCTCAATTTTCTTCACTGTGGTCTTTAATATGCTAATTTGCATCAAGTATCACAGGGAAAAAATTACAACATAGGGCATTTACCAAACATGCAAGCTTGGTAATATTAATATAATCCTGGAGTGACTAATAAGCCATTAGTAATGGCACCTGAGTAATTTAGTATCTTCCCATTTCTCAGTTCCCTCAACAGTTGTATTCTTGTACAATTTTTCCTGTCTAATCTTCAAAAATCAGCTGCGTTTTAGTCAAGAAAACATAAATTTATGCTTTTTCACCTTTACTGAACTATGCATCATTATAACAGTTTTAGTGATTCTAAAATTTCAGCACTGTAGTCCTTAACTACCAGTAAGTAGATCTTTTTCATCTAGCAGAAAAGGGAGTTACTTTTACTTTAAAATGCGTCTTAAAAATAATTTCAAAGGTGAGAACAGGGGTTGAAATGGTGTTATGAAAGCAAAAGCTCCTTGAAAGAGAGTGTGACTCCCAATTACAGAAATCTCCTAACCCTCCATTCTGTGGTCAGAGGGAAAAACTGGATCTCAAAGTACCGATTACGGGTTAGAGTTGCTGTATCCGAGATGACTGATAACCACCCTGCACCAGGCTGCAGACACTGTGGCCAGAGAAGGAGCAGGGAATGCACAGAAGAATCTTTCAACAGTCAGACTAAACCCAGCTCCCTCGCCCCTAAGAAGAGAAGGACTTGGAAAATCTAGGGAAAGTTTTGCTTCCGATTAATGTGACAGAGTAGCCTAATCAATGATAAGTTGCAACAAGTCTGAGCTATTCTGCCTTCTTTGATTCCTGTGACATCTGACACTTTTGTGCATCTCGGCCAAAAAGGATGCTCTTTGTTTCCCAGGGGAGAAGTTGACAACAAATACTAAGGTCTGTTCACGTTTATGAAACCAAAAGGTTAGACTCTACAATTTGGATATTTTTGAGTCCATTATACATGTGATTTATTTAATGAACTTTCCATATTGATTTTTAAAATGTATTTTATTGTTTGAGAGAAGGGGAGAGAGAGAAAAGAGAGAGAGAGAGAGAGAGAGAGAGAGAGAGAGAGAGAGAGAGAGAGAGAGAGGGCCCAGAGCAGTCTCCATAGTTGTACATCATTAGCTGTGACGTGGTTTCATTCCACAGCTGGATGTGGGGCTGTGCAGGTCGGGAACTGAATCAGGGCCCTCTGTCAGGAGGTGGGAACCTTCACTGCCATCCTAGCGGTTACCAGTCAAACCGCCATTCAGCGTGTGGGGTTGCAGAGTCCGGGGCCAGGAGTCGAACCCCAGACCTTGCAATTTGCAAGGCAAGCACTCAACCACTGTGCTATCCTAGCATCCCCTCCATACTATTTTTAACTTCGGTTTTTCGGCTCACATGTTGTTTAATATTTATTTGCAAAATAAATATACTTTCAATTTAGTTTTAATGCAGAAGATGCTGTATTTAATCAATATTAAATGAATATTAAAAGCATGATTATCTAGAAAACAAACTATGAAGTTCCACAAGGAAGGAAATATAGTTTTTTCTTATTAATCATCTAAAGATATTTGATAGTTGTACTGCCTGCTGGTTGTTTTTGAGCAATGTAATCTTTTCTACTATTTTTTTTTTTTCATATTTAAAAATAATGAATGGCCTAGAATCCATTCTGTTCAGCTGTCATGGTATAGAATTTCACAACAGGAAAGATTGACTAATGTGTTGTTTCATTTTGGGAAAGTTCAACATCTTTCTTTATAAAATCCTTATTTACTGTGGTTTTGATGTGAGAGATGTTCCAAAGGCCCTGGGAGAATGGTTTTCACTGGAAAACTGATAATATGGCCAGGTCCTCTGAAGTATGCTTTAAGTTAAACAATTCGTGGCAAAAGCATTTATATCTTAGAGAATGTGCTGGTCAACTTTTATATGACAACTTAGGTATCCTTTTAGTACTGTTCTTCAATTCAGCATTCATCTTGGTATTGCGTTGAAGGTTTTGATAAATGTGATTAACAATAAGTGGACTTTAAGTAAAGGAGATTATCTTTGATAATTTGGGTGGGGTCTGATTCGATCAGTTGAAAGGCTTTAAAAGGAAACTGAGATTTCTCTGGAAATATAAGAAATACTACCTGTGAACGCAGCTTAAGTGCCTGCACTGAGTTTATAGCCTGCCATGTGTTTTTTGGACTTGCCGAGTGAGCCTGTTTCTTAAACCAAATCATTATACTAAATCATGCAGATTACACATAAGTGTGTATGAGGGTTGTCCGGAAAAAAATCCAGCCATTGTCAATATAATAAGAACAGTTACATGGCTGAATACTTTCTGGACAACCCTCATATATTCATACTATATATGTGTGCAAACACACATATGCACATACTCACACACTATGTATGTATATATGTGTGTTTGCAGTTAGAGGGCTTTGTGTTTAATTGTAAAATATATGCATTTCTTTTTGATAAGGGATAGTTGCACAATATAATTGTGTGTGTCCCCCATTTGTTTTGTTACTCTGATGGAATCCTGACTTATACAGAGCATATTCTATGTACTGTTCATGTCTTCCTCAAAGACACTTTTCCTGATCATCTTAACGTCTGTACCATTCTCTTACCATCATCATCTAGCACAGCATCATACATTTATTCATAAAGTTTATCATAATCTGCATTGTGTTTTTGTTTGTTTATTTTTTGACTATCTATCTACGAAACTAAATTAAAAGTTTCTGAGATTAGTTAACCTAACTCTTTCACTGATGTATCTTTAAGACTTAACATGGTGCCTGGATCATTGCAGGTGTTCAGTTTTTAGAGGAATAAAGAATAAATGGATTATCTCATTAATCTTTATGAAGTCTATGTATTATGAGGTCTATTATCCCCATTTTACAAACCTTGGAGAAATGAAATGATTTACCTCAAGGCACATAGCAACTAAGTGAGGGATCTAAAATTTAAACCCAAATTGTCCTATTTCCAAAATCCATTCAACTTTTTTTTACATAACATTGACTGATTGGTCTTTTTATTAAACTTAGAATTTATGATGTATCAGGCTTTTGATTAAACACAGTGGAGACCACAAAAAAAGAAACACGCACAGTGTGATCAGAGACAGTTAGCTCTAGTAATCTGAACATTTAGAGTATTAAATTCTTCTGTCTCTTCCTTGCACAATTCCCGAGAAAACAGATATAATTCTTATCTTTGTTACTCTATCTCAAGGTGTCCCTTGCCACCCCTGTCTTCTTTCAAAAAATTTTTTGTTTGATTTTTTGTAGCTTAAAAATAAATGCCAAAGTGTAGCTTTTGTTGTTTATTTTGTTTTTATTTACCTACTTGATTTCCTCTGAGTTCCCTGGATCTGTTGTTTGGTACCTCCTGTTAATTTGGAGAAATTCTCAGTATAATTTTAAATATTTCTTCTGTTCCTATCTCTGTCCTTCTGTTACTATGATTATGCATTTTATAGTTTTTGTAGTTTTCCGACAGTTCTCAGATATTCTGTGTGTTTTGTTGTTTTTCTTTAATTGCTAAATTTATTGGGGTTACATTGGCTGACAACATAGCTTCCAGGAGTACAACTCTACATTGCATTGTCTATGTATTGCATTATGTGCTCACCACCCAGAGTCAGCTCTCCCTCCATCACCATATATCTGGTGCCCACTCCCAACTCCCCCCCGCCCAACTCTTCCTCCCCCCCCCCTCCCCACTTACCCTCAGGTAACCACCAAGCTATTGACTGTGTCCACAAGTTTTTGTTTCTTTGTTACTTTCAGTTTTATATTCCACCGATAAGTGCGGTCATATGTTTCTTGATTCTTTTAGTCAAAATAAGTCGGACTACGTGGGTTTTTGTTTTGTTTTGTTTAGGTTTGGTTTTTGGTCTGTGTTCTTTTTGCTTTTCACTTTTAAGGGTTTTATTGATATATGCACGATCTCAGAGACTCTTTCTTTAGCTGTGTCCAATCTATCAACAAGCCCATCAAAGACGTTCCTTATTTCTGATACAATGCTGTTATTTTTTTTTAATCTGTAGCATTTCATTTTTGTTTCTTTCTGGGGATTTCCATCTCTGCTTATATTCGCCATCTATTCTTGCATGTTGTTTATTCATCAGAACCCTTAGTGTGTGAGTCATAGTTGTTTTAAACTCCTAGTCTGATAATTCCCAAGCCGCTGCCATGTTTGATTCTAAAGCTTGCTCTGTCTTTTCAGATGGTTTTCTTGACTTTTGGCATGCCTTGTAATTTTTTCTTGATAGCTGAACATGATGTGCTGAATAAGAACGACTGTAAATGGGCGTTCAGTAATGTGGCATGATGTGAGAACCAGGGGAAAACACTCTGTAGTCCCATAGTTACATCTCTGTCTTTCAGGGATCCTCTGCCTCTGTGAACTTCATAAGAGTTCCTCTTTTCTTTTCCTTCTCACTTAGGTAAGCAGGATAGCTACAGGGCATTGGAGTTGAGAATTTCTCTTCCCTTAGTGAGTTAGGCTCTGATGATGTCCCAGGAGGTGAGACTCTGGTTAACCACTTTCCCTGAGGGCAGGCCTTATTTAAAAACCATAATCAGGGGATACTGGGATACCTCACCAGGTTGAGTGCTGGCCTTGCAACTGCAAGATCCAGGGATCAAATCCCAGCCCCACCCCGTGCAAACCCACATGCTGAACTGATAACCTCCAGATGACAAGGAAGGTTCTTAGAGGCCCCCAGTTCGGTTCCACCCAGTACAGTCCCACATCTACCTGTGTGGGATGAAACTGTATCAAAAACTGATAATGTACACCTATGAAGACTGTTCTGGGCCCTCCCTCCTCTCGCTCTCTCACATGCACCTTCTCTCAAACAATAAAATAAATCTTTGAAAAATAAAAATGACAATTAGAGTGCTCAGGCATATTTAAAAATGTTCCATTTCACCTCCCTAGGCCAGAAGCCGGCATGGATTTTTCTCCAGTATTTGCTGGAAGAGTCTGGTCAAGCTCCTGGAGGTAAATCTTATACTATTGTGGAGGGTTCTCTGTATGACTGATCCCACCTGGAGTTCTTTTGGTTTTATTTTTAGATTTATTTTTATTGTTTTTTGACAGAGACAGAGAGAAAGGGGAGGACCCAGAGCAGTCTCCATAGTTGACATTAGTTTTTCCATATAGTTTCACTCCACAGGTGGGCGCGGGGCTGCGCAGGGCAGGAACTGGGCCGGGAGCCTCCCACATAGGCCCCGGCAAGAACCGAACTGGGGGCACAGCCCAGCTCAGCATATGGGTCCGCATGGGCCGGGGCCAGGATTCGATCCTCGGACTCCGGGGCTGCAAAGCGAGCGCTTAACCCACTGAGCCATCCCGGCTTCCTTACCCCTGGAGTTGTTAGGTTTTGGGAGATGTGCACACTGAGCCCCAGCAATTCCCTGATCACAGCTTTGTGTTTCCTAGCCCAGCACTGGTTCCTGAGGTGGTTTCCACTGGCGCACCTCTGCTCTCATGGGTTAGAACTCCCTGTATTTGCCCATTTGACTCTAATCTTAGGGGTGTCTTCCCTGCTCCTGAAGGGGTGTCTTCCCTGCTCCTGAAGGGGTGTCTTTCCTGCTTCCCTGAAGGTTTTGCTTCTTCAGTCTTCTCACCTTTTACTGGTTAAGACAGAACCGGAAATCCTGTGCTGTTTTTAGATAATGTGTAAAGGGCATGTGTGACATTCAAGGGGAAGCAGGGAAAGAAGGGAAGAAGACAGGTTCACAGGACAGCATTGCACTCACCCCGTAATTTTCCTGAGGTGAGTGCTGCCCGCTTTGAACAGGGAGGGCAGTTTTGGAGGTAGGGGCACAGTACTGGGGAACGAATAGAAAGTGGGTGAGGCAGCACAGAGAGAGAAGGAGATTGAGAGGCTGCCTCTCTGCCATGAGAGATCTCCTTTTCCCATGTTGATGTGAGGGAGTTGGTGTGAAAGTCTAAGGTGCCCTTTTGGATGTATTTTTTAGCTATTATTCCTTCTGTGGATCTCTCGGACTTGAAGTCCACTAATGACCTATTATTACATTGGTTAATATCAATACAACACAACATTTTCACTTGTCAATGGTTCATTGGATAGGTTCTTATTGCTCAGGACTGTGATAGTGGCTGGAACCATGATAGTAAGTAGGTTCTGTGGTCCTTACTCTCACAGAAACTATTTTTAAGTTACAGTATAGCAGTAGCATTTGCTATAACATGCCATGTTGTGTGCTGTCACCAGTATGTGCTTTTGAAGAATTTTAATTAACAAGCTTCCCTATTCTTCAGCTGTCTTCCCTCCCTCCCCACTCTGACACACACACACACACACACACATACACACACAGAGGCACACACACTTAAAAATTATCCTCTAGTTATCAGAATTGTCTTTCTCACTGCATCTGACACTGATCTTAAAAAACACAATAACTCCGGACTCTAGCATGACCTGCAAAGTTTTTTCTATGTGGCTTAGCCTGACTTTCTAGCCTAAAATCTGCTCATTTCCAGTCCATCTTATACTCCAGCCACATAAAGGTACTCTGGATTCTCCCAAATTATTCCAATTTTTGCATGTGCTGCTCCCATTACATGGAATGCTTTATCTCATTTTTGCATGAGGCAAACTCCTATTGACCTGTCATGACCCAATTCAAATGCCCCTTCATACAAGAAATCTTAACTCTCTTCTCTAGGAAACTGGTCATCTCTCTTCTGAAGTTAGATGATTTTTTATTTTTTAAAGATATTATTGTTTTGAAAATGGTGAGAGAGACAGAGAATAGGCGGAATGACCCAGAGTAGTTTCCATAATCGTAGATCATGAGTTGTGACATAATTTTATTCTGCACAGGTGGATGTGGGGCTGCCCAGGGCTGAAACTGAACTGGGGGCCTCCTGCATGGGAGGTGAGAACCTTCACTGTCATGCCATCCCAGCATTTACCAGTTGTGCCACAGTTCAGCATATGGGTTTGCACGGGCCAGGGCCAGGATCCGATCCCTGGACCTCATGGTTGCAAGGCAAGTGCTCAACCTGCTGAACTATCCTGGCATCTCCTGTTTTGATTATTTCTGATGAGCATTAATCTCAATCCAGATATGTCATTTAATTAAGAGGACCAAGTTCTCATTTTTTGATGACTGAATTTTTAGAAGTATAGATTTATATCAGCATAAATAACCTATGAGAATTGTATATAAATCTTTCTCAACATTTTGTTAATTCTGATTTGAATAAAGACTGGACATTTGAAAATAAAATATGATGAGTGACAAGTGCTTAAGATTTTAGCATTTCAAATACAGCAGACACTCCATTAACTGGAACTCAAGCAACCAGCAAAAAGACAGTGAAGAAATAATACTACATTTATCTAGCATGGGTGCTGGTTAATGGAGAGGCTACTATACTATAATGTGATTTACCTCAAATCCAGGATTTGAGCAAAGGTTACTCTAGAGATGTATAAAAATTCTCCACACTTCTAAAATAGCCAAATGTAGGCCACTCCTGAGACTGTTTATTTTTACATGTTATACAATGAAAACACTATAATTAAGAAGGGGTAAACCCAGCTGTGCTTTGGGTTTGTCAAATTTCTTAATGTTGTTTTTTGACTATTTGGATTCTCTGAAGACTAAAGCCCACTTTTCCAAGAATTTTCCCTCAATTCTTAAATCAGTGTTTGTTTTAAAAGAAATATAATCCATGTGGTTTTGATTCCCCCACACTTAACTCATCCAAATGTAGTTTTGCAAGAACTATTTGAAGTCAAAGCTTTTTGAAATTTTTATGAGCTTTTTGGTCTCTCCCCACCCCCAGAAGGAAGCCACATTTTGCCAAGTGTAAACAAAGCTTATCGCCACAGTCTTTTATTTTAAAATAAAGTAACTGGATTGGGTGCTGAATTTGACAAAACCGTCCCTTTATTCCTAATGAAATTGTCATCTAGGCTCACAGAGACCCTTTCCTCTGTAGACAGCCAGGCGACGCCAGCATTGTCCTGTCCAGACTGTTAGATCTCACACCGTGCTGAGCTGTTTTCCAGCCAGGGGTTACGTATATTGTTATTTTGTCCCAGAAGCCACCAACATACACTATCCAATGTCACGATGACCTAGAAAAGTTAGCAATTGGACATGGACAGGGAGATGCAAAGCTGCATCTATGAATGCGTTCCCCTGGGGACTGTCAAACCTGAGTAGGAAATTGAGGAGGAATAAAATCCTGCGTGGGTGTTTTTCTGCAGGACTCTAGGACACTTTCAAAGGGACCTGCAGAGTGCTATGGACAGCCCACTGTCTAAAAACTCCGGCCAACTCTTTTTGTAAATAAAGTTTTATTGTAACACACCCACACTCATGCGTCTGCATCTGATCTAGGGTAGCTCTTGTGCTGCAAGGGCAAAGCTGAGTAGTTCTGACAGAAGCTTCTGGACAGCACAGCCTAGAAGATTTACTACCTGGACTTTTCAAGGAAAAGATGGCTGATTCCTAATCTAGATGAGACATGGCCAGAAGCCCTTAGCTTCTCAGCTCTGGCAGTAATCTCAAATTCCTCTGAGCATCATATTCCCATTGAGATCAAGGATTAGAAGGATATGAAAAAATAAAGAAAATTTTTACTTTTTTCAATCAAAGAAAATATTATTAGAAAACTAACAAACATGTTATAAATGTTATTTTCTCACCTAATTGTACAACATGAATATTTGCTGAAAATTATCCTGTTTCTAACGTCTCTATGGTCAAACATTTTAAGGATCTAAAAAAAATGTACAGTATACAGCTTAGTCATGGTAGAGATCTCTCTGGTAAGGTGGTTATTTTTACTCTGTGTATTATTAATTTAACAGAGAAATAATAGATCTCATATACCTTACTTTGTGCTAGCCCTCTGCTGTGTTCTTCCTGCATTATTATATTTAATCCACACAAAAGCACTCTCCAAAGTTATTTAAATTCTGGAGATCTCAGTTTATTCTTTTGTAAAATGTGGACAATAATACTGCCTACCTCAGAGAGCTATTTTGAGGATTAAACGAATGAGAACATATATGATGCTTAGGAGAACACTCGGGGCATCAGTGAAACCCCAAAAAGACCTTTCCAAAGCCAGATGAGCCAATAGAACTCAATGCATTAAACCGAGTGTGGTAGAGGGGAATACCATTCCATAGTCCAATGAGAGTTTCAGAAGAAGGGCGTCAGGGAAAAAAAAAAAAAAAAATATATATATATATATATAATACCATACATATGTGTGTATATTTGTGTGTGTGTTTATACACGAGGGTTGTCTGGAAAGTACCCAGCCACGTAATCGCATTACTATATTGACAGTGGTTGGATTTTTCTGGACAGCCCAGCGTGTGTATGTGTGTGTGTGTGTGTGTGTGTGTGTGTGTGTGTGTGTGTTATCAGAATTTGTACTGATTGGTTTTAGGAGGAGTTTTGCAAAGCAGGCGATTGATTGGGATGGAGCTGTTTATGACATGATGAGAGTTATGAACTGTTGGGTGCAGAGAAGCAAAGGGTTTGGTATAAGTATTGATGCAAAAGCAGTGAGTCTTTTTTGTTTTAAATTTAAGATTACAAAGCAGTGTTTTTTTTCAAAGGTTTATTTTATGGATTTTGAGAGAAGGTGACAAAGCGAGAGAGAGAAAAGAGGAAGGGTCCAGAGCAGTCTCCATCGTTGTACATCATTAGTTGTGACATGGTGTCATTCCACACAGGTGGATATGGGGCTTTGCAAGGTGGGAACCAAATTGGTGGCCTCCCTCATGGGAGGCAAGAACCTTTGCCATCATCTTGGTGGTTACCAGTTGCGCTGCAATATAGCATGTGGGTTTGTATGGGCTAGGGCCAGGATTCAATCCCCAGACCTCACAGTTGCAAGCCAAGCACTCAACTTATTGAGCCATCTACTTTCTCCAAAAGTAGTTAGCCTTGTTAATGAGTTGTTTTCGTTGATGTACCTTCATTTCCTGGCCCATGTAGCTGTTATTTTTGCCTAGTCCCAGTATTGTTTAGTACAAAAAAATAACAAAGTGTATTAATTCCAGTTTTCACATCAGATGTATAATAGTCAGTGCTAAGTAAGTACATATTAGCAATTTTCAAAAATTTTTTATCCTTATTTTCCAGTTGAGGTAGTTGATACTTAGAAAGGCTAGATGATTTTCCCAAGGGGACGCAGTTCAGATATTGTTATTGCTAACACTTTGTTCATATTGAAATGTATTTTGTGTTAAATGTAGAACAATGTTTGTACTTTAAGAAGAATGAGGTTTTCGTATAGGTAAATTTTTCTTTTCCTGATTTTAATGTGTTTATTCTTGGTAAAAAAAAACAACTATTAATCCAATTGGAATTAGTAAAGCTTGAAAGAGATGGTGATACATGAACGGTGTGTGTAGTCACGGGGGACTTTTAAGGGGTGGCTGTTCCCA
Source organism: Craseonycteris thonglongyai (assembly GCA_004027555.1). Classification (NCBI taxonomy): domain Eukaryota; kingdom Metazoa; phylum Chordata; class Mammalia; order Chiroptera; family Craseonycteridae; genus Craseonycteris; species Craseonycteris thonglongyai. The sequence goes on from PVKE010005929.1 coordinate 16,919, forward strand.
TGAACTACCCCACCCCACCCCCGAAAAAAACACAGAAACTATGTCAATCAAGTGAAGCTAAATTTATCAGACCCCCTGCTGTGAGAGGGTCCATCACCTCATGATAGTGCTGTCCCTGAAGGGGAAGTTCAGAGTGGGACCTCTGTTAGATTTGCTGTCTGGTTGCAGTTGGTTTAAGGTAGATCCTTCAAGATGAGAAGCTAATGGGATTGGATGAAGTTTGTGGCAGCGAATTGGTGGGCTGAGTGAGGCAAGGGTCTTGAATCAATCCCATTAAGTTAGATGTTCTTTGGTAAGTGAGCTTTGGCCAGGTGAGCAATCTATTGTCCTCATGGGAGAGTTGCTGGCCTAAGATGAGCAAAGTATTTGACCAAATTGGTTTGCACAAGTTCCCTGAAGCCCCAACTGAAATTATTTATCAGTTATATTCTTATCTTTCTGAGTGAGAATTGTCTGGGAACAAACACTGAAGTCATTGACACAGGTGGGCTTAGTCCTAATAATTAAGTTACGTGGATGAGATGGGTTTGATTCTGTTATCAGACAGTGATGGGTTAGATGTGTGTTAATTCTCGTTCCCAAGGCTATTTCTTTTCGTATGTTAGTTATCTAATCAGGTGAATTCTCAGCAGATAAAAAAATAAAAACCTAAAAACGTCATAATATACAGTATTACTCAGACCAACAAATTAACTTATTGATTTAACTTGATCTGCAACCCATTGTGTAGAGTTGTTAATTTGTGGCAACTTTTTAAATATCTTTATATTATAAAGTACAAGTATATATGTATTCATCTATTCACTAGAACTATTTTTGTAATGCTGTGCCACTGGGCTAACTCACTTTCCAGAGCTAATATATATATGTATATATGTATGTAAATATATAGATAGATATAGATATACCTATATATCTATATCTATACATCTATATATCTATGTATAGATATAGATATCTATGGTAAATTTAATGGCAGATTATTTTTTTTCCATATTGCACACGATCTACTTCTTAGGATTTTATTTGTAATTACTAAAGAAAGAAAATTTAAAAAGTAAACCCAATGATATAAATGTACATGAGCAAACAGATAATCAACACCCTGAGACTAATAACCATAAGGCTCTACTGACCCACATGGCAAGGGGAAAAAGAATGTAAGCATTGTAGGTAAAAGCTGAAAGTATATCATAAGGAAGGGAGAAAGAGAGGGAAATATATTAAAAAAAAAAACATTTTAAATATATTGCCCTTTATACAGTTATGCTAAAATATCATCAACAGAAAATAATTTTTAAATAAAAATAAGAAATATGGAAAGCAGATATTCCAAAATTTAATGATATATATCCAACTGTATGAAATATGAATCATAAATCAGGTTTGCTAAGACACAACATAATGAAAAAATAAGAAATTGCTAGGAAATGTTCAATGATCAAGATTAAATAGAAATCTAATAAAAAACCATTATGAAAAGTGGCAAAATATGTCAGGATTATGGAAATTATAAGCAAAATGCAAAGAGAATACATTTCTCCAAATAAGATTATTTTATGAATTTTATCTCCCTTCTTAACCAACAAAGTTCTACAGGTAAAAGTTACAATTAAATATGCATATCCTTTCAGCTGCTGAGTATACGAAAGAAAATATAAATTGCGGTACAAATAAATAGCTTTCTTGGAGGGGAAAAAATGTTAACAAGAAAGCCGGATGCTAACAGCCATCACAGACACCTGACAAGCCATTACCGATTATCTACTATACTGCATGTTGGTATAAATCAGTGTCCTATTTTTCTAGCTTTAAACGTATACGTAACACTTTATCTTAAGTAAAGAGAATGCGAAGCTGCAACAAGAAGCTGAAGCATACGTACCCTACCACCATGACAACCGGAAGCAGTCAGTGAGCTACACAACTTGTGGCAAGCTCTTTCTTGAAAAGAAATCTGCCCAGAGCATCTTCACAGCTGTTACAGTCCACCCCTTGAGCCACTTCTCCCTGTGTGGTAGGGAGCTACTACTCACGGGCCTCCTTTCCTGAGGGAAAGTGTGGAAGGGGGTTGGGATAAACTACAACCCCCACACTTCTCTTGCTGCAGTTGGTCTTGGGGCAGAAACTTGTGCTCAACCAGTCTTCCTCTGCTATCCATCCTGCATTTCTCTCACCCTCAGCTATCACTTTAGCAGTTCTAGCTGGCTTACCTGGTTGGTTTGACCTAACCCCTCATTTCTGATAGATCTGAGCCCTTGGCAATCATACCTATCTTCGTCGAAGTGGTTGCTCAGGTCCACTCACAATTATAGTGGGATGGGGAGTATGAGAAGGTGCTCACATCCCACACACCTTCCATATCTCGTTGTATAAAAGCAGCCCTACCCCCTTCTACCAATGATAGTCAATTACTCCTGCATAATGCTAACTTTAAGTTTTCTTTTTCTTTTCTTTTTTCCACAAGAAGTCCCAAGTGCCATGGCTGCACTATTTCCTTTGTTCCCTGGTACACATGCATCCTGGAAAGTAGTGTTCCTTAATTTTAGCACTATAGGCATTTGGAGCTGGATACAAGTTTCTGGTAAGAGGGTTGTCCTGTGCCTTGTAGGTTGTTACAATACTATCGCTGGCCTCTACCTACTAAACACTACTACAACAGTAATCTCCTCTTACTTGTGATGGTAAGTGGAACCACCTTCTTTCAATACCTTGGATTTAAGATCCCATATATGTATATTTTTCTATTTGGGACACAGAGAAGTATAGAGGCATCTGATTTAATATCAACACTGAATTATGAAAGATGTCATACATTCTTGCAGATTTTTTTCCTCTGAGCTGCAGCTGAATCTTTAGAAGCATGTTCCAGCTCTCTGTGATCTGGTTACTTTGGATTGTATGGGATACAATGCAGTCCGTTAATGCACCTGCTTTGCTGCGAAGTGAGCCCATTGGTTAGATGTTTTATTGTTTGGGAATAAATGCTTATGGATCAGGCATTTTATATCCTAGATAGATGAGCTGACTGAAGCTCAAAAGGAACACCATTATCTGTCATTGGGACCTATTTCTTGTCTTCAGAGAGTGTCTCTAAGTAATGAATTATTGACTTTCTTGAACAGGCATCTTCAAAGTTTAGAGTTAACTCCAGTCCCTGATGGATTTGCTTACAAATTCTATCAAATGTTTATGAAATAAATTATAAATACTAATTCCATATAAAATCTTCAAGACAATGGAAGAGGAGGAAATATATCCTAATATTCTGTGAAGCCAGCATTACCATAATATAATTCTGAAATACGTATAAGCGTGAAAAAAAGATTAAAAATGTTTTTTTTTAATTTTTGTAAAAGAGTACTAATCTAGGATAATTTATGTAAATCTATAGTTATCAAGACATTGTGGGATTTACATAAAATTAAATACATAGACTACGATAATAGAATAGAATCTAGAAATGGACCCATTTGTATGTCTTCAGTTGATTTTTGGACCAAAGTCTAAAAGTCATTCAGTGGAGAAAAGATAATTTTTTTCAACAAATAGTGGTGGAAAAATGGATATCCATATGCAAAATAGAACATTGTCCATATCTTACAACATATATATAATTTACACAAAAATGGATCATGGGCCTAAGTATAAAATATAAAAATATGAAAGTTCTCTTGAGCAAAGATTTCTTACATACAATGAGAAAATCATTACCTATCTTATCTTAATCTTATCTTTATCTGTCTGTCTATCTATCTATCTATCTGCTTTATAAAAATAAAAACAATAAGCAAACAAATTTTGATAAATTATATAAACATCACAGTGACTTTCCCCTGTGGAAAGGATGTTAAAATCACTCAGATCCAGGATCCTGTCTTCTCTTTGGAGAATAAAAAGACAAACCATAGACTGAGAGAAAATACTTGCAAATCACACACCTGATAAAAGACTTGTATCCATAATATGTAAAGAGCTTTTGAAATCCAATTATCTGACAACAAACAACACAATTTAAAACACAAACAAACAAACAAACAAGCAAAAGGTTTGAACGGAGTCTTCTCCAAATAAAAATTGCGGTAAGCAAATAAGCAGAAGAGAAAATAATGATGGTGATGATGATAGAAATTATAATAAATTTAGAGAGTATGACCTACAGGGAAATCCTTACTGAGTTAGTATCATCTAATTTAGCAATCAATTGCTCCTTCTTTCTATGTTGGAGACAGAATTAATGAAACCATGGGCTGCTGGTAAATTAATATAACTAAGCCCTTTTTGCTTTATTCATGGATTTTATGTTTATGGTGGCAAAAAGCAAAGTCAGGAATTATTTGGTTTAGCTAAGCATAGAGATTGATTTAATATTTGCTCTGGGAACATATAAATTTTCTCTGCTGCTTTTGCAGTTTGTTCATAATGTTTCTTAGTTGTAGAACTGTGCAAGCCTTTACCATTAAGAAGTAGAGGAGATGGAATAAAGTGGAACGCTTCTTGAATAACAAATTAGAGAGGAAGTCAAGAAATTATGTTGCGCTATTAACTTCACATGGAAATGGTTGGATTATATATTGGAATCATTAATTGTGGAAGAATCATGCAGCCCAGGGCTTACAGGAAAAGGGCCGAGGGCCAGTTCCAGAAAGAAACCTGGGAATTGAGTTCCAGAATGAACAAACAACTCTGCTAGAAGATGCAAAGGGGCCAACAGACAACTGAGTTGAAGTCTTAATACCTTGATCAGGCATTTAATTCCAACAAAGGAAAGATGCACAAATTCACTTATTTATTCAAAGCCTATGCTGTGCTTGCTGTTAGCAGATGGCAATACATCAGGAACAAAACAGACATGGTCTGTGAGCTCTGGGTTTACAATGTGTAGTCAGCATCTAGGGGTGTAAGAATAAGGCTTCTGTGCTTAGGCTCGCTCTACTCCAAATTAGATGAGCTTGCTAAGAACATAAACACATAGCAGCCAGTAATAACATTAGGCTACATCATAAAAATTGAGACAAACCCCGCAACTGTCCCAAATGCGTTAAAGCAAAAGCGTCCAACCTTTTGGCTTTCCTGGGCCACATTAGAAGTAGAATTGTCCGGGAAAGCCGGGACGGCTCGGCGGGTTGAGCGCTCGCTTTGAGGCCATGAGGACCGAGGATCGAATCCCGGCTCCGGCCCAGGCAGGACCCACGTGATGAACTGGGGAGTTCCCACAGTTCGGTTCTCTAACTGTCTCTGTCTCTGTCTCTCTCTCTATCTGTCAAAAAGTAAAATAGAAATAACTATGCACTGAAGACAAAAAGATAATTTCTCTCTATAAATGTGAAAAGATAAAAAAAAAAAAAAAAGAAGTAGAATTGTCTTGGGCCTCATATAGAACATACTGACACTAATGGTAACTGATGAGCTAAAAAAAAAAAAGGAAATCACAGGAAAAATCTCATGTGTTAAGAAAGTTTATGAATTTGTGTTGGGCTGCATTCAAAGACGTTCTGGGCCACATGCAGCCTGTGGATTGTGGGTTGGACAGGCTTGTGGTAAAGCATCGTCCTGGTCTTTAGAGCCACAAGCTTTGTATGTACTTAATAAGGCCTATGTGTCTGCCAAAGCTCTTCTCCTGGCCAAAGACAAGGTCCTACCCCTCTGTAACCTTGGTGTCAAGTAACACTCAACAGTTTAGGGTAAGCAGACCAGCCGCCCCCCCCACCCTCAAACACCCTTTATATGTCTTCTTACTGGCTTTTACTCCAAAAGATTTTAAGTAAAGTATGAATGCCATAAATTTCAAATTGCTAAAGTTTTTCATACAGGTCTTCAGGTAGGAAAATGAGGAGATAAACATGCTATTTGGATGCTTCCATGACTTCAGGGAACTTCCTTCTCATTTCCTTTCACTCTACACCATAATTTAGAAATGCTTTTATTTCATTTGGTTGATCTTAATGTGATTTAATTATTATTTTATTTACATTACCACACGGGCCCCAGGAATCTAACATATATTCCTAGTAAGCATATTTGTAGTAAGTGATTACCTATTCTAATCAATTTTTAATAACTTTTTTTAGAATTTGGTATATTTCAATAGTACATTAAAAGCAAGGATTCACTGCTTGCCAAATATTTTTTCATTAATAAATACAATATTCTGAAACTGTACATTATATTGATGATTAATAATTTATTGAGCACTTACTATGTGTGAAGCAGTGTGTCAGTGCTCACATAGGTAATTTAACTTGATCTTTAAAACAACTCTATAATTAAGGTATTATTAATTCATTAAATAGATTAGAAAGTTGAAACTCTTAATAAACTATGCAAAGCCTCACAGTTAATACCATAGGAGACACACCCCCATCCCCAAAATGAAACAAAATAGAATTGTCTTTCTTTGATACGAGAGGAATTATGTACCAGTACTCAGAATTTGTTCCTCCCGGTCAACTAGTCAACCAAAGTTTTTAACTGGAAGTTTTGAGAAGGTTGTATCACGATTTGTGGAAGAAACTTCCTGAGTTGTGGCAAACAGATGACTAGTTCTGCCGCTGTGACAATGCATCTGCCCACACCACGCTGAGTGTTCGAGTAGATTTTTGACCAAAAACAGCGTGACCTCTGTGACCCACCCTTCGTTATTCACCTGATCTCATCCCGAGTGGCCGTTTTTTTTTTTTATTATTTCCCTGGGTGAAGAAAAGTCCTCAAAGGGAAACATTTTGCCACTGTAAAAGAAACAAAAAACAACAGAAGCACTAAAAGGCATCAGAATCGACCAGTTCAAAAACTGTTTTGAGCCGTGCGAAAAGCATCTTGCTAGGTGTATTGCGTCAAACAAAGAGTGCTTGGAAGGTGACTGAAGTTTAAACATGGAAGAATAAATACACAATTTTTTATAAATAAATTCCGGGTTTTTTGGGGTCCTCCCTCGTATGTCCAAAAACACTTCATCTTAACCTCCGCATGTGTAACCTCACTGTAATTACATTTCTTTATACCCCAATAGCTGACATTCCAAACAGATATTAATGTTTTTGTTTTGTTTTTCTTGCTATTTCCATTCAAGTTTTGGCCTTGCTATTTCCACTCAAGTTGTGTCTTCTCTACCTTTGGTAGCATGAAAAGTTACCCAAAGGATAACATACACTAAGGGAAGAGATTCTGGTGAGATTTCTACTGATGCGGGTGATCACTTAGGGACTTTAATGGGAGAAGTTGATTTCATATTTCAAAGGGAGGATGAATTCACTGCAAATAGTCTTCTATTGTAAAGTGTTCTAAAGCAACAGTCAGACTAGGAGGAAGGAGGCAACTGCACACTTTCCCAGCTAAAGCACATTAGTCATGTTCTATTTTAGAAGAAACAGGTTTGGAGTAGGAGAGACAAACAAGAGAAGAGGTTGCACCCACTCATTTGTTTTATGTAAAATATGTAAAACAAAGGTGCAAAGTTGATTTCATAAGACAAAGTGAATATGTGTGTCTTCATCTGAGGGGCATGACCTCTGGTTTTCTCATTTTTGCATTTTTCATGACCAGCCATACATAATGGCCCCCTACTTAGTACAAAATTAATTGTTCATTTTTATTCTGTCCCATAAGAGTTTTTAGTTTAGTATTTTTTTCCCCCTAGAAAGGATTGAATGAGTGGCCTTTATTGCATATTTCAGAGTCACGGGTCCAGTTAATATTTCTGGCATGTAAATTTTGAAGTATTAAGTACAATGTTTGGCATATAATAAAAAAAAAAGAACTAACTAAATATATGATTACAAAAATAAATTTATTTTGTGATTTGGATCCATTGTGTATTTGGATAAGAATATCATTTTGTTAAGAAGCAGTTCAGGTTTCTAAAAACAAAACGTCAGCATCATTCACCCCCAAATATTTTTTGAGTGTTCACTTGAAAAGAAAAAAGACACCCTTAAATTCACTTTGAAATCTTTATGAAATTCTGAATGCATGTGTTTTTCAATAATGATGAGATGGTTTTTGAAGAGGTGCGCTTTAAGATGCGATTTTTAGTTAGGGCTTCAGAAACAGTAAGCTCTTTATCACGTTTTGTATTTTCTGATTGGAATGCTTGCTCTGCTAACAATTGAATGAACCATTTATTTCACCCAGCACGAAATTATTTATCATTAGGGAGAAGCAGGAAGCCGGTTAGTAATATGGATGAGCAAACCTTTCCTAATTAGGCAAGAGACTAGCTTTCATGAAGATCAACATCCTCACATCCGGGCAAATTAATCTCTCTTAGCAGGAACTAGGAGGCTGGAAAGAGAGAGCCGTCTTTATTGTCCACAAAGGGGAGCATTATTTTCATGATAGCAGGAGATGAAAGGGAGTAAGAGTGAGAAAAGACAGTCCAATTCTGCCCCTTCTTGAGCTGGCTGTGAGATTCTTGAAGATACCAAGTAGCACATAACTTTTATTTCTTGTAATTTAATATCTTGCAGAAATTAGTGTGTGTGTTTGTGTGTGTGTTACCATATTTTATGTTGGCTATTAGGTTTCTCTTACTAGAAAGATGAACAAAAAGCATATATTTTACACAAAAACAATATCACAGTTGTGAGAAGGAAAGAAATATAATGACATAAATTTTATTTCAAAGAAATATACAGATGGAAGGCATTTTTTTTTTTTTTTTTATGAAACAGGGATAAAGCCAGGACATGAAAAAGATGGTAAGAATAGAGAAAGAGGGAGAAGAAAGAGCAAATTGTAAAATGAAGTTTATTATAAAACAAGTATTGGTGGTTTCCTTTAATCTTGTACTTTTTGGAGTTATTTTGTGTTGTGACAAGTTTTAGCTGCTTAGGTAAATTGTTGAAATGACTCTATATTAACCAGAAGTCTTGAGCCAGCCATGGGGGTGTGCTTTTCAGACCTCCATTCAACAACAAACAAACACACAAACAAACCAAAAACCGCATCAAAAGAAGTTCAGTTTGATCACAGCCTCCGAGAGTACAGGTGCTTTTAAGCTTTGCCTCAACTTTAAGCCAAGGCCTCACATATCCTGGGCAAATGTCTCAGCCAATGAGTACGGTGGTGTGACAAGGGAAAGCACAGGATCGCCTCAGAGCAGCCTTTTCATGAGGTTGGCTGACATTTTCTCAGAGCTACATACCTGTGGGAGGTTCATCGTACCCAATCACATGGCCCACCTTCTCTCCTTGCACAGGGGCCAGCCCTTCATGACGTTTTGAAGGCTTTTTTTGGATGATCTTATCCAGTCTTTATTCTTACTTATTTTATTTTATTTTGTAATGTTTCACATGTATTTTTCTCTAATACATTTGTGTGTGGGTGTGCACTTTTAACTCAATCTTGACTTCTGCTTCCCAGAAGAATCAGCTGATATAATTGATGCTAGAAGTGGTCAGTGATATTAGTGAATAAGATGAAGTTTTTCAACTGGATCATTTGCCACCTAACACAAAGCAAGGACTCCTTCCCAAGCGGTTGGTGGCTCCTAGTTTCTGGCAGAAAACTAAAGTCCAATTGATAAGATTGTCATCAGTGGTAACACTGGAGAATGACTTACTAAATGTGAGTTTCCCGTCAATATTCAGGCACTTGAAAAATATGGAGCAAAAATCTCATAGAAAGACAGTGGAATTGGTTGATTATTATTAAGTTGCATTGTAGACCTAAAAATAGATAATAAGAAACTGAATGTTAACAAATAGTTCAAATGTAAGTGTGAAAGCAAGAAGGTGTCTTGGGTCACTTCTAAAGACTTCTTTACTTTTGCCAGAGGAAAATACACGTCGCTGAAGAGCAGGTTCATGGTCTGATATTTAAGGCCAGTGAACTGCAAAGATGGTTGAGCACTCAATTGAGGAGTGTTCGTACGCTAACGTGAGAGCTCTGCTTAGGAAAAGGTGGGGCATGAAAACATAGGGTAAGGCTATTTGGGTGAGTGTTCATGATGCTCTCTAGCCTGAGAGCTTATAGCGTTGGCCTGTTCTTCTCCATTATGAGCTATAACACTTCTCTCATGCATGATATTACTTCAGAGGCTGCTCCTGTACTTCCCTTAGAAGTTGGCTCCACCTTCCCTCCTGGCTCCCGGCTGACAAGCATGGCTAAATCCTAGCATAAACCAGTTGTGCAATGGCAGCATAGTGGGACTAATAAATAAAGAGATGTGATCACCTCCATGAAGCTTCCAGAATTAGCTAACATGTCATCTCAGGAATCAGGAGAGTGTCTGTAGGGTTGGATTTTCAGAATGCTGATGAATGGGGGGAAGTAACAACTGGAAAAGCACAATTTCTTTGATTTGGGGGCATTCTTTCAAAACAGGATTTACTGCCCTGGGTAGGACCCCGGAGCATGGGAAACATTGCTGTGAGACTGGGTCATAGAAACCTGGAGAAAGTCTTGGTAAAGTTGAAATACCATGGAAGATGGTGACATAACAGTAGTGAAAGACACGGGGAAGTGAGAACGTTGGAGTGGATATATTATGTCATGCCGGGAAACCCATTCCAGTAATGTTTTCCATGGAAGATCCCATAAGACACATAATTCACTAAAGCCATGGGGAATGTATTAGGGAGACAGATGCTCAAATTGCCTATTTACTCAGTCATGGCTCTTTTCTGAACAGCAGGGCTGATGGGGGGGAGGGGGGGTGCGTACTACCACATAGCTTTGCTTGTTAATAGAAGTGGAGATTATGAGAAGTCTAAAGAAACTTCCAGGCAGCCGTGACAAAGTGCTGAAAATCATGCAGCTGCAATGACAATGATCACAGGAGGAGAAACAACGAGAAGGGCTCATCCGTACAGGGTACTCTGTCCCATCAGAAAAAAGAAAGTTTGCATTTGCATGGAACCCTCAACACTGTACATTTACATTTCTTTTATTTCTTTTATTTATTTTTTTGGCAACTCTCCTGCTCTCTGCCATAGTCTAAAGAAAACAGAACCGTCAGGATATCTCATAGAACCTCCCATTGTTCCACTCCAACAAGGCTGACGAAGAAGCAGTAACAGGCTCAAAGCCTTGGTAAGACATACAGGCAGCAAAGTGAGATTAAAAACCTATAATGTGTCAGGAACCTGTTACTTCTGTTAAGATATGAAGTGTCCTGGGAAGCCAGCGTGGCTCAGTGGGTTAAGCACTCATTTTGCAGCCCCAGGGACTAAGGATTGAATCCTGGCCCTGGCCCGTGTGGACCCATATGCTGAACTGGGGAGTGCTCGCAGTTTGGGTCTCACTGGGGTAAGACCCCAGCCCAGTTCCTGCCCTGTGCAGCCTCACACCCACCTGTAGAATGAAACTCTGTGGAAAAACCAATCATGTGCAACTATGGAGACTTTTCTGGGCCCTCCCCTTCTCTCTGTCTCTGTATCTCTCTCTCTCTCTCTCTCTCTCTCTCTCTCTCTCTCTCTCTCTCTGTAAAAAACAATAAAAACAAATCTTTAAAGTAGGAAAGAAAAAAGATAAAGGAAAAAAAGGTAAAATTAAAAAGAAAGAAAGAAAAAAAAAAAGATATGAAGTGTCCTATGTCTGCAAGGTACTAGGTTATCCTCTTCAAAGTAAAAGACAAATTGATGTTTTTTTGTTTTTTTATCCTTACCATAAAGAAGGAAGCACCGAAGTCCATAGGCCTCATCAAGCTCTGTGGATGGTCCATGCCACACCTAAGAGCTTTATCTGGCCTATATACTGAGCAACACAGAAGGCTGCCAGGTTTGAATGGGGGTTGGAATAAGAAAAGGCCGGTATCCAATCCAACACATAGGGCAAGCTGTCCTGCTGCTCAGGCTATCTGATCCAGCAGACCTTGAACTGTTGGATGCGTCCGTTGAGGGAAAAAGTTCAGCATGAAGCCAAGAGCCAGTGAGAGAATCCCAATATTAAATTCCATGATCTGCATCTAATATGAGCATTATAAACATTTTGAGAAACAACATCTCTCGTCCTCTTGAGCACTTGAAGAGATGGGATGTTTGACCATCAAGTGAAACAAATGACCACACACTTTGAACTCCTCACTTCATGTGAGCCCAGGAACAGTCTGTTAGCAAATGGGAATAATATTGTTATGTCTTGGACCAACCAAGTAAGGCCAGAAAGTGTGAGTAAGTTGCATGTACAGGAAATCCAGGCTCCCATGTTACCCACTCTGGTTGAGCCAGGGTACCTCCCTCATGGTGCACCCAAGGTCATATGTGGAGGTTCCGTAAGACCAGTTGAAGCAGAAAAAAAAAATCTAAGCATGATTTATGGATATGTTAGGTTGGTTTATGATTGTAAGGTAAAAATAGATGGCGGCTCCATTATAAGCCCAATCAAGGAAGGCTTTGAGATATACCAATGACAGGAAATTTTTCCAGCAGCAGAACTTCAAAGGGTACACTCGGCCATCCACTTTGTGAGAAGTGAGATGTCGCCTTGAGTAAGAAGATTCATGGATTCATGGAAAGGGGCCAATCATCTGACCAACTGCTCGGGGATCTGGATATAAGAGGGTCAGAAGATTAGGAAAAATGGTGTTGGATATGGGAAAGCGACATAGAAAGATGATGATGGATAGATATATGTGTGTGGGCAAAAGTATAAAATTTATTTTACAACATATTACTTTCTATTAGAAAGCATTCATCACTGAAGGGATATTGAACAACCAAGTTTAAAAACATCTCTGTCAGTTGACATTAGCTAATCTTCATTATCGGTCACTCAGAAGTAGGCATAATGGGCATGTCAACAGAATAGCCATAGTGGCTAATGTGGATGTCAAGTATGGGCCCCACAGTATAGATCCCCATTCACCAAGGCCATTCTAACTACTGCCACCTCTCCATACCCAACCTACGGGCAATAAAGACCAACACTGAGTCCTTGCATTGGCCACCTGGCCACTTGGCTGAAAATCAACTAGATGGGGCCTCTTCCTTTCTGGAAGAGGCAGTAGTTTGCTACTCTAGGAGCAGACATCTGCCCTGGGTGGGTTAGCCTATTAACCAGAAGCCTGGTAATGACTCGGACTTGCAACTGGCATCGACAGTCTTGGGAGGCTGAACCTTTCACCTGTGGGATCTGGAGCGATGTCCAGGAAGACTCTCAAACCTGAATAAAATTGGTGGACACTCAGCTAGGGTCCAGAGTTGGTTGATGTGTGAAAATCACCCCCCCCCACTCCCGCCTTCCCCCCCCCACACACACATTAGGTGTCAGAAGCGTTGTCAGTGTGGTAATGACATGAGCGTGAAGGAGAAACAAAGGGGTTGTGTAGGTGATATGACATGTGGCTTAAAGTGTTTACATTGCACTGAGTCCACACTTGACTTTCTGTTCTCTGCCATGAACATGGCCTGGCTCAGGGGGCGCCTCTTGTCCAGAATGATAAGACATGAGGAACAAGGTTCACTTGAGCCAAACTGAGCTGAAGTCAGCCCTGGTCTTCATGCGATACAAACAAAAATTCATATTGATGTCGTAAACCACTGACATTTTAGAGACATTTGTTAGTGTTCTAAGAATGGTCAATAGATTAACTAAGGTTTAAGTTGAGGATCTTGTGTAGATTTATTATCTTATGCTTTGTTGTTGTTGTTGTTATTTTTAGTGCCAGAAAGAAGAAATTAGTAGAAAACTCAGCTTGTGATATGTAATAATATAGGATTTCAATTATAAAATTCATGAATGATGGCTATTTCAAGTTTTTATTTAACTGCTTTTTAAAGTTTTTACCTAGACAGACTGCATTAATCTGCCATGATATTTCCAACTTAATATTTCCAACTTGGTATTTCGAACTTACTTCCAACTCTCCAACTCTCAACCAATTACAATTTTAAGAAGATAAGGGCAGTAATTCTAGTGACAGTTAATAATTCTGTACTTATTGCATAAACTAGAACATAGATAGGACAGAAATTTTTTAGGGCATTTTAACCAATTTCTCAATAAGATATAATTTGGTAATTATCACAAAAACTTTGTCATCTACATATGAGGTTGATAGCAATGTTACTTATTCCTTTAGTCACTAAATACAGAAGACAACATAATATACCATTGAGTCATCTGAATATTTCTTTCCTGTAGGGACACAGATACTTTTAACAGAGTTGCTTTTCCAGTTGTTGTCATCAGATTACAGCTGCTTCTCACTCTGCCCTATACACTTTCAAAGCCTCGTGACCTAGATTAGGGCTAAATTTCATATGGTCTAAATATGACTTGATATGTTCTAAATATGGGGGAAGTGATCTAGCAGGAACTTTTGCTTAATGTTCTCGATGTACTTGGAGCATCAAGCTTAACATCCCCCAGCTGACTGAAGCTCAGCTTGCACAGATTGTCCATGGTCACGGCTCCTGGCAAATTCTATTTGGTCCTTCTTTGCCTTCCTCCTGGTCTCTCTTTATAGAGCAGGGGTGTCCAACGTTTTGGCTTCCCTGGGCCACATTGGAAGAAGAATTGTCTTGGGTCACACATAAAATATACTAGCATTAACGATGGCTGATGAGCTAAATAATAATAGTAATAATAATAATAAGTGGCAAATATATCTCAAGATGTTTTAAGTAAGTTTACGATTTTGTATTGGGCCACGTTGAAAGCTATCCTGGACCTCATATGGCCCACGAGCCATGGGTTGGACAGGCTTGCTACAGAATCTTCTTTCTGTCATAACACACTAAGGTGACCAGCCTAGTCCTAGCTCACCAGGGACTTGTTTGGTTTTAGAACTAAAAATCCCGTGTCCCCCAAAATCCCTGAGGCACAGGCAAATGAAGTCAGTGGGTCACCCTTATTCAGTCTAGCTCCAATCTTGTTTTTCCTATTACCCAATTCACCTTTCATAAGAAGTCAACGTATAAGAAGAACAAGAAAAGGAAGAAAGAATAAATGAGGATGTGAAAATGAAAATGGTGGAGAATGTTAAAGAGGAAATAAGAAAAAGAGGTGAAGTTCCACCCGGTGTAACATTCGTAACCCCTCCTGAATGGGTGCTGTTCTCAACTCCTCATTCCCATTATCTTGTTCTCTCACTTAGACATGTGATCTAAGCAGGTCTTCTGCTTCTCTCTCCATCCCTCCCCTTCCCCTCCCCCAGCCCCCAGCCCTTTCTGGAAAAGGTGGTGGAGAACTAGCCAGAGTGCCTGGATTTACATTCTGCCTCTACATGCTCAGTGCTGTGTGCATGTGAATTGATGTCTTTGCTCTCAAACTCTGAATGAAAGCAGTACCTATCTCTAAGTTGTTGCTAAATGAGATGAATAAATAACTACATTGTTATTGTTCTCCAGCAGAGCGTCCCTGACAAAAGTTAATTGTACGCCTTATAGCACTCCATGGCTGTCTCTGTTGGGGGTAGGTACTTCACCCAGTGTAGCATTGTTTGAATGAGTAACTGATTCTGGGTTCTCAGCAATTTGACGAATAATCTCTTGGAAGAGAACCTGCTCATAAACCTGAGACTGCCTGTAGGTCAAATAAAATTCATATTGCATTTGTCATTCGCAGGCTTTGTTGCTGTTGCTGATTGTATCTGAGAGCAAAAATCTGGTGCAAGCCATTTGCTCATACGTTTTTAATTTATGGACTCAGGAGTTTGGAATAATATTCAAAGTCACAGATGCTTATCTGAACCAACCCCAAAATATTTTGAGGTTTTCATATCTGTTATAACCATCAGAGAACTATAACTGCAAGAGAAAAACAACACCTTTTACCTGAAAAAATAAACTGATTTATTTTAATATTTATCTTGAGAAAAAACTACCTCTAAATTTATGAACTATATCACATGTAAAATATATATATATACATATATTTATTTTTTATTTTTATTTTTTGCTTTGTTGAAACTTAGGTTCAAGATATGAACCGAGAATAATAATCCCTTAGACATACACACCCAATTATTTCAGAACACTTACAAATTTTTAAAACTTTAGTGAGGACACAATTTATAGGTAACAAAGAGGATACCCCATGGTAAAGACTGGGAATTTTGGAAGGAAATGGAAGGAGCTTCTCTGGATGTTTGAGAAGATAATTCTGGATAATTCTACTGGTAGACTAGATGAATTGGTAGGTTAGAAGTCAAAGCTAGCTGTATAAGAGAGATAGATGCGTATTGTGGCAAATAGGGTTTAAATTTAGTGTCTGTCGAGTCAACAAAACTAAACAAATTTTACTGGGAAAGTCAGATACAACTACAGAATGTCTACAAAAAGTGGAGCTCAGTAAAGTACTCTGAAGGAGATCCTGTAAATTTATGACCAAGAAAATTGACAAGCTGCATCACCAAGAATATTTACCGGTAAGGGTTAGAAGTAATGAATTGAACCTCCTATGCGATAAAATACCACAGTACCTCTTTACTGTGTCCTCAGCAAATATGTGTTTTAGATTTAAGTGCACGTATAGTGGCATGGCCTTAGGGGAAAAACATAAAACAACAAACATAAAAACCTGAGAAGGCTACTTGTTCTTTATTTCAGGTGAGAGTTGAAGAACAAAGGAGCAGGAGAGGGGAACAAGAAATAAGGAATCTGAATCTGGCTACGTTAGGCCAAAATGGGGTGGGGGTTCAGTGATATAATAAATCCTATTCAATAAATACTATTTAATTTATTTTTTAAAAAAGATTCCATGAAAAACAGTTTCATGTGGAGGAAGAACTTTCCATTAATTGGTAAAAGTTTTAATGCCTAGCAGGATGTTTTCAATGGAAACAAAGCTCTAATTTGCATTTCGCACTCACCCCTTAAAATCAAACCCTTCTGTATCAACACACCACCCTCACTGACACCAATTCCATGTCCTTCCTCATTTTATTCCCACTCACCATGTTTTACAATGGCCTTGCACCTGCTGTTTTGTTTTGATGTGTTTTGTTTTTTCTGCTTAGGACTCCCTTACTTCTTCTTAGTCTTACTATTCTTAGTTATCTTTCAAGTTTCCATTCAAATATCTTCCAATTTCAAAACTTCCTTTGGACTACCCCAGAGTTTCATCTATAATTCTTCTGTCATTTCTTTCTTTCTTCTTTTTCTTTCTTTCTTTCCTTCCTTCCTTCCTCCCTCCCTCCCTCCCTTCCTTCCTTCCATCCTTCCTTCCTTTCTTTTTTTTTTGTCTAGTTCATCATGTTAGACAATGGAGTGATTGGTATCTGTTGTACAAGCACCAATAAGGCAATAATGATTTCTCTGTAGTCCCACCTCCTAGGACGGTGTCTGATGTATTAGGAGGCCAGAGGTGGACAGAAAGTTGGATTCAGTTCTAGCTTAAGTTTTATTTTGTTGGCATGGCTGCCAGGAGCCCTTGTGGGGGCAGGTTCTAATGGTGAACTTGTACCAAGAGGGAAGGAGTTCTGTGATGGATTAGTGATGTCTGCAACCAGAGTGGGAAACCAGGAATGAATGGGCAGCCACAAAACCTGCTGAGTACCTTGTATATCACTATGCACTCCATTTGAGTATTGGATGGAGGCATATAGGTATTCACTTTCCTTACAAGGGAATCTGAGGCTCATAGAGACATGATGGGTGTGCATAAGACAAGTGCTGTGTCCATGCGAATAAATATTTAGAATGCATGCTTTCTTCACGGACTTGACTGATGGATTTTTACCTAGCCTTAAGATTCCATGGTTATAGTCAGAAGTATGGCTTGGATGCCTCCCTATGTGCCCTAGAAATAGAGGGATTATTTAAATTATAGTTCATACTAGGATTCTTTCGAGGGTGATTACATGCTATTCACAATTATTCTGCAACAAGTGATGGAAATCGGGATCCTTCTGAGAAATCTGACTGTATTCTGTGGATCAAAGTTCTCATTCCCCAATAGACTCTATTAACTTGTTTGCTTTATATAGGCCCAAACTTGTAGTTTCAGCGGATCAGCTGTAGTTTCTGGGGAGGCACTATTGAGAAAGATCCTCAGGCTTCTTCTAGATTTCACCCAAAAAGATGCCCTGCCCACACTGGTGATGCCCCCGCGGCAGACAAATATGAATAAAATAACAAAAGTCTGAGTGCCACACATTTATCATTTCTGCTCCAGGGAACAGAGGAGGGTAAGACACAGGGAGATAAGGCGCTTAGCTGTCACAGCCCTCTGCTTCTTCCCCTGTAACCACCCATCCCTTCTAAGCTGCAGGACACTCCTGGATGTGCTGTTGTGGTTACACAGTTGGTGATGAATTCCTTTAACTGGGTCTGGGCCAACACGATCCAGCCAAGACGGCGAGCTTACAGCCATTTGTACTTTGACACTAGTTCCTGAGAAAGGATCCCTTCCTCAGTATTGACTCCTCCTCCATTATAAGTGTCTTGATTTCCTTTGTGAAGTTCTGAGTTCTCAACTAATAGGATTATTTTAGCCAAGATGTCCGGCTCACTTCGTGGCTCTGTGTGCATTCTCTGCACTTCCAACATCTTACCCTTAGCTTCCAGTTCCAACTGTTCTTCTCAGCGTTCTACACTCTTTGTCTACCTTAGTATCATAATTGTTGATTTTCTCTGTAGAATTAGTTCCATAATTGTATCCGAGTAATTCGAGGAATTGTAGAGAAGTAACTCTACCAATCGTAGAAGTACTAGGCTTCTGGTCCTGCTGACCTCTGACCTCTTCCTGCAGTAGGTGGACACTGTGTGTTTTTGTTGTTTGCTTGTTTGTTTTGGTTTCGTTTGTCTTTTGTAGCCTTTAGCCTCCATCCCCTAGCTTCTTAGTTACGATGAATTTCTCCCTGGTACCTATAACTAAATTGCAAATGCTTATGTAACCGTTAATCTTAAAATCTAACTTCCCAGTGCCTTTCCCAGAGCCTTCGGGCTCTATTCCCAATACGAACAATACAATATGAGCGATACAGGTGATTTAGAAAAGAGAAGGATTTGAAAATAAAATTACCCAGGAGAGGACTTCAATTATTGATTCTGTTTTTGCTGTAGGAGACGAAGTCTTGATGATCTTGGCCAAATCCCTCCACTTAAGTGTTTATAAACGCTTTAAAATGTTTATTAAGGAGAGATTATAGTAATGACAAATCCCAGAGAGTGATGTGAAGAAGAACACAAAAATGAGAAGAGCTTGCTGTGTTAATGCTAAATGACAAATGCTTAAGTCCATTACAGGATTGTACTGAGGATCAAATGAAATTATGACTAACACACTTGTCGGAAATTATAAAGGATGGATTTCATGTGATTGAAATCTCAGATACGCAAGAAATGATTTTCTGTTACTTTTCTTAAAGTAAGCTACTTTTAACTCCAAGACCCAATTCGACCATATTGTCCAGGATTCCTCCAGCCTTCCTTAAATGGCCCCCACCCTGAGACTGGAAGGCTTAAATCTCCCCAAACACAGGAACAGGGTTGTCATGTCCTGGCTAACAAGGTCACCTCTGATTTTCTGACACTGCAAGAGATCTTGAGGTTTGGTAGCTCTCAGGTACTTGTATGACATTCATTCTCAGGTGGGATCTTTGGAGATCCTCTTCCTGTAGTAGTAACCTCTCTTCTCTGGACTTCCGATATTGAGTGCTGAGCTCTGGAGTAGTCCTGTCACGCCAGCTTTCATCAATGAGACCCTCTCCTGAATTATTGTCATCAATGAGACCCTCTCCTGAATTATTGCTGTAGGCCTAGATAGTGACGCCAAGAAAGCGTTCAGTCTTCACCTGCTTCTCGCCTGACCACTTTCCTCCCTGAAGGGATGAGCCAGAGGCCCACAATCTGTCACCCCTTGGAATGGACAGCCTCTATGCAAAGTGAAAGAGAAACAAGTGGGATACAGGGCAGTATATTTTAAAAACATACATTTTTTGGCAGATGTTCATATAAGACTTGATAGAAAGCAGCTTTGATCTCCTATGAAGGATACTTTAGGCCTCTAGGAAATGGAGGAAGGTAGCTTCCAGGGTACTCTTGACTCTAGTTTCAAAGTTGCACCAGCAGATGGGAGAGGATGTTTGTTTTTCCTCTGTCCGTCTCTTCTCCTCTTACCGAGCACCCTGACCATGGCACAGGGCAGCTGTCGGGGCTGGGGCTGGAGCAACTCAGCAGCTGACAGACAGGAGAGAAGGTGTGGATTGCTCTTACAGCCCAGAGCCTCTCCCACTGCACACCCCCCGCCCCCCACTCTCACACTACCCCTTAGATACTCCCTCCTGGGCTGCTGTAGCTACACAGTTGGTGATGAATTTCTGTAATTGGCTCTGGGCCAACAGGATCAAGCCAGGACTGTAAAACTCACAAAAGTACTTCAAGGCAACAGAACCCACATTCTTTCCAGACATTGCATATTGAAAACTATGTATACACAATGCTCTGGGGGTTTCGTTGTTTAGGAATATAATTGCGAGGTGGGTTTTTCTTTTTTCTTTTTTCTTTTTTTCTTTGTCTTTTGCTAAAGGAGATGATTATGAACTGAATGCAAAAAAAAAAAAAAAAAAAAGTAACTACCATTCTAGTTATTTGTTAGGTGAATATGATACTCCTCTCAGCACCCCCTGCCCGCCACAAACATTTTATTACAGGCTCATAAATGCAGTTGGGACCAATAATTAGCAAATGCCATATTTTATGACGGACTCTACATTTCCTTCAACAGGTAACTCTTAAAGAAATATTGCTCCTGATTACACCTAATCACACCATAAAAGTATGATGCCATTTTGCTGAGAGGTGTGATTTTTCTTAGGTCGTTTATGCCACCCTGAGAATAAAGTTTCATTAACGTTTCATTCACTAATCGCTTTTCATGAAAACTAAAATCAAGACAAAAAAAAAAAAATCCATTGAACCCCTAAGTTTTCTGAAAAGGGAACACATAAACAATATCCTCATCTGTATTTCTTTGCCAACAACGTTTAGATTTGGTAACCTGCAGGTTACAGTGTATGTCCTTTTGTCTTTCCTAAAAACTGGGAGCCTATGAAATGGAACGCCGTGCTGTCTTTGAATTATCACCTGTCAATACAGCCAATGTAAAGCCATGAAATGGTTTATGAGCTCCTACGTGTTATGTAACATTTCCAGTCGTTACTGTAGCAACATTTTGTCCTGAACAGCATTTCAGTTGCATGTGAAGTAACCTGCATTGTTATGGGATGCTTTGTCCCATAGTGACTGACCATAAACCATGCTTAGGGGTTTCGAACACTGACTCTCTACTCCCTTTTGTCCTACCTGAAAGGCACCTACCAAGCTCATTTTCTCCTTTCATTTAAGATTAAAGGGAAAGACGGTCTGAAGAGGCTCCTTGGCTATGCAACAGCGACCCCTACAGGTTTAATGCTTTTAATGTGGCCAACCCCCTCAGTCTCCCACCCCGCTTTTTTGCCTGCTTTATTTTGCTCATCGTCAGAGCTACCACAGCATTAATCAAGAACTGCATTCACTTTGAGAACATGGGCTGTTTTTGATACCCGGAAGCCAAAGTCAAAAGTTTCGGGAGCTTTGCTAACTAACCTCTGAGGAACATAAGTTTTTCTCTTCTTGATATTTAAAGGAATCGTGGATAAATTGCTTTCTATTCATTAGCAAATCAGCATAGTAACAAACGTGTGTATAGTGAGAATGTAACGTCTTTGATAGTTTCCTCCTTAGGCAGAGAAAACGCTTGGCGAATAAGGTAAAATATCAGAAAGGATGAAAAAAAATACATCCTAGCTGGCTTGTTTTCCTGCGTTTGCAAATGTGTGTGGCTCAGGCATCCGGATGATTCATCTCATCAAAGCTTGAGAGCTCCATTTGTTTTGTAGATTTCACTACCCCTTTTGTTCTGCTTCAAACCTTTCAGAGGGCTGAAATGCATTATTACCTTGTTAAATCTCAACCAAAATCATTTCTGCAGCCTGAAGCTGTTTTGACGTGGGTTGAGCCTTTCACACACAAAAGAATGGCTTTTGTTCCCAGAAGCTCCCATTGGCTGAGTGGCCCTTGCACTGAGCCAATCAGAAGCTAGTTGTTAGGCTTGGCTGGCTATTTTTAGCCACACTCGCAAAAACTCTTGATCTTGGAGAGGGTAGACTGGAGAATGAAAGCAGTGTGCTGTAAAGCAAACAGCTAAATGCATTTGGCGTGTCACAGCGTGGTCGGCATTTTTTCCTTTAATGCCTCAGACACTGTTACATTAGCATGTGCTTTTTGTAAACAACAAACTTAGAGCCGCATATTCCAGTTCCGAATTATCCATTTAGTAAAAAGGCAGACACGTCTAAGAAATAGACCACGTTCCCTTTTTATCCGGAGGAAAGACAAAATAGTTATTTCACAAAAACACAAAAATGCCAGTTACCATGTAGGGAAGACGAAGGTGTTTTTTTGGGTTTTTTTTTCCCCAAAGTATTTTTATGGATTTTCATCTTGAGTTAATAAACAATTTCAATGACTTTCTCATCGTGAAAATCATAAAGCCATCCTTTGCCTTTGTCCTTTAAAGATGTATATAATTGTACATACGAGCATGCACATGGTGCGTAGCAATTTAAATCATAAATATTCAGTATGTTTTATGTGTGGAGAGCAAGCATTCTTTTGAGCGTGTTCTTTCATTTAAGCCATTACTCAGTAGGCACTTAGAAGTATTTTTTCCCAAACTCATTTAAGTGACAAAAGCATTACAACACATAATTTGTTAATTATCCAATATTATCAGGAAATGAAAGTTGCCAAATAGGAAAAGTCATGCCCTAAACTTTGATTTTCTATCAATCATCTATTGAACAGGGCAAAAAGGAGGGAGAGAGAGCCAAGCTGAACTGAGATTTTACAACATAAAGCAGTTTTATTAAACAGGAAGGGAAAACTCTTCCAGGAGGGGAGAGGGGAGGGGAGCGGAGGGGAGAGGAGGGGAGGGGAAAGGAAGGGAGGGGAGGAGAGGCAGGGCAACAAAGACCCAACTCTGTGTTTAGTCCTTAAAATATGCTTCAGGTTGTAGGTTTTCTCAATGTTTATTACTCGACCTTTAGACTGGGATCTCATCTGTTGTTTGCTTGCTTGTTTTAAGAAAAATTACCTTTACGTCCAGTTGCACGCTCTCAGGGTGACATTTAGACTTACGCTAACAGGGAATCTGGATCCTGGACAGACTGAGAAAACTGGGTGTCGTCAAGAAGAAGAAAAGGTTCAAGATCCAAGGCTGGGGTTGCAGAATTGGTTTGCCAGGGTCCTCAGTGAGCAAGCATTCCCACATGTATGGTGGGCCTAGGCCCTAGGCCCAGGAACTCAGGAAAAAATCTACCAGAGCGAAGGGAGCACAAAGAAATTTGGGGAGGAAGCTTCCCTTGCTGTAAACAATACAGAATATAACATTCAGGGGAAATGTCCCCCGGGTTTCTGAAGATGAATTTGAATGACTGAAATAAGGCTGAAATAAAGCACTTTGGGAAGAGTTATTCTTTTCTTCCCAACATCAATTTCGTGCACACTAAGGCAGGTTTTAAGAAGGCAGCCCTACAATGGCTCCCGGGAGCTTTGCTAGATTTTCGTAGACAACCAGCTGCTAACAATTTAGTTTAATATGTAGTCTTAGAAAATTAAAGGAATCTAACAAATCGAGTGAGACCCAGCGCGATTCTTGTTTGTTTGCTAGGACATAGCACAGTGAACCCCAGCAGAAATTAAGCCATTGCATTTTTTTCTATTCAAGACCCCGCATTTTATTTTCTCACTTTCCTGTGCCGGGTGTTCTTACTTCCAACTTGGTCATTGGAACAATTCCTTAGTTTTATGCTTGTCTGCCTAAAAAAAGAGCATTCATAATAATAATAATAAAATATTTTAGAATCATGTTTATTTTCAGTTTTCTGTGTGTGTGTATTTAAACTCCTGGAAGGCAAAAATAAATAAAATAAAATGCCCTCTACTTTTTAATCTCTCAATCCCTCTACTTAACATTTGGTTCGTCTTAAACATGCTGGGTGTACGTTCTGTTTTCTGTGTGAATGGAGACACTTGTGAGAAAAACATACAAGGCGGCACTTAGCTGAATCTCCGTGGATATAGCGACCAGAAAAGGGTAGAGGGCGTTCGCGAATGCCAGAAAGAACAAAGAGGTATTGAATGACGGGAGACACCAACATTTAGCATGGCTTACTTCATTTTTCTCTGCCTACACATGACCCTGTTACCTGCGATCGCAGTTGTAAACTGCACATTCACTAATTGATAGAGAATTGCTCCAATGTTCATTGTAAAATAGTTGAAATAGCAAGATAGTACCATACCTACCTACAAATGCGTAGAGGCCATCAATAGACCATTTCTTAGAATAACAGTTTGCTATGTTCTTGGCTAGGGTGACCAGACGTCCCGCTTTTTAACAAATTGTCCTGCATTCCGCGGCGTTTTAAAAAAGTCCCGATTTTTGGAAAGAATGCACTACAAGCTAGGGAACAGCGGGAGATAGACCAAATTTTTAATCAAGAACCCCCTCCCCCCCCAGTCAATGGTGTCCCGCTTTATGAATGTTAAAATCTGGTCACCTTATAATCTTGGCCAAACTGTGGAGTAGACCTGTGACATCTGCTTTTCTTCTCACCTCACAGATGCAGTGTTTTCCAGTATTGTTTTTGTTCTCCCTTCTGTGTGGTCTCAGCTCAGACCAAGTCTACCCAACTCCCTCAAACACACCTCCCCCATCTTCCAAACTAGCAGATAGAAATAGATAGAGAGCACTTTTTTTATCATTATTTTTATTTCTCCGTTTAGGTTACATTGAAAATGTGATAGCTTTTTCTAACATGACTTATTATCAGGTGTGTGAGTGTATGTGTGTGTCTCTGAGTCTGTGTATGTGTTACTGTGCTATGGAATACAACCATGTGGAAGGTGCCTTCACATGCCATAGAACACACTCATTGGTTCCTGGGGTGTCACTGTTTCAGTCTGACTAATTTATGGTCCATTAGCCAAACTCCTGTGAGAATACCTTAGCTTTGCAGAGTCCGTTGTGCAGAAAGTCAGTCTGACTAAATACACTCGTAAGCTTAACTCTTTCATTTGAATAGGCTTAATATTTGCCTGCTACATAAACTTTGCTTGGACTTTTTAAAAGTCTTGTGAATGGTTCAATGTTGAGCAGATGAGTAGTGCAGTATTAATATGAGAACCATAAAACATGAGACACAGAATGACATGTGTAATTTTGAGGATCTTGTAGGAAATAAAAATCTTCAACGACATGAGGACATCCAAAGTTGAGATAAAGGCAAGTTTGGGGAAATGGATTGTAAGTTGAAATTTAATTTTGGGCAAGATCAACTAGTATTTGTAAAATTTCGTGTGCAGGCTGCAGTGAATCCTACAAATTGAAGCAACAACACTTTTAAACCGTGTAATCAAACTTGTCCAACCTGTGACCCATGGCCCGCACACGGCCCAGGATGGCTTTGAATATGGCCCAATGCCAATTTCTAAACTTTGTTAAAACATTATGAGATTTCTATTGAGTTGTTGGTTTTTTTTTTAGCTCATCAGCTATCATTAGGGTGAGTGTATTTTATGTGTGGCCTAAGACAATTCTTCTTCCACTGTGGCCCAGGGAATCCAAAAGTTTGAACATCCCTGATCTAAATCAAACTTTTAACTAGAACAAAGTAAATGCTATGGGGAAAATGAAGATTTTATTGTGACAAGAAATTCAGAGGCAAGTAGATATCATTACAAAAATTTAAACTCTGAAATAAAGAAACATGAAAATGGCTAATTAGAGAAATAAATTAAATATGAAGATTAAAAATAAAAATAGAATATGTAATTGGAATTTTTATTACCTTAATGGTTCTGGCTTTTATCAAAAGATATAGTGCATATTGTTAATATTTACTCTAAAATATATTCCCCAAATGAGAACATAATTGTATTTATAATACTGTAAGTATAAACTCAATTATGTTTTCAAAAGTAAATACTGGAGAGTGTAGTAACAGACCACAGAGTCATAAAACAAAATCTCAATATTCCTTGTATTTTTTAACAGAACAGAGCTTATCTGTATGTTTTTTTTTACACTAATAAAAACATTGGATGGACATATGGAAAGAAGGTGAGGAAAAACTCGGGTGGTATCAAAAAATGCAATCAATTTTGAAGCTACGTATAAGCAAAGTGTATTCTTTTAGCAAGTCAGGGGAACTCTGTAAATACCAGCTTAACATTCTTTCTCATTGGTACCCCAAATCATGAATTATGTAAAGATTCATCAGATTGGGAGATGTGAACAATTAAGAAGGGGGTCAGTCACATAGCTATGAATTTTACAAATCCAGAAGATGATTGAAATCTTAGGTGAGGGCCCTCGATCCTTTAACATATATCCAGAATAAGTGAACAGAAAGCGGAAGCGTAAAGTGGCACCATTAATAGTCTTGGTTGGAGCTACGTGCTTATTTGCAGCTGCCCCTCCCAGGGGTGGCTTTCAAGCATTTTGAAAGCCTCTGTAATTTCTAGGTGAGGATGATATGTTGGTCACCACTGACGGACTTACAAAAGAAAGACTTTAAATGCCCATGTTAAACACAAGACCTCAAGGTTGTTGGAAAAATGCTATGAAAAAATCACTTAACTTTTTTGGTGGGGAGTTGGGGCGGGCACACCCCTTTGTCCTTCTGTGAAATCATTAAAAGTAGGACAACTGTAGTTTGCCTTCACAGATAATGATGTAGGTTTGTCTTGGGAAGACCCTTTGTTAATCGCTCTGTTTTTCACGTGGGTGTTAGTGGCAAGGTCTAGCTTTGTCCCTTTGTTTAGTTACTGCCATGTCAGTGCTATGCTTCCTTTGACTAACATAATAAAATACGTAAGTGAATATTGTATAAGAGCCATCACACCATGGCCAGTCCCTGAGGGGCCTGAGTGTATCTTTCACATGGGCACATGTGCTCATCAGCAAGTAACCCTGGAAACCTCACAGCGGGGTTGCCCAGATGTTGACTGAAACGTGTCACTGGGCTCTAAGTGGAAAAAGGAGTCATGACGCTCTGTGGACTTTTCTTTTTACACCTTCCATCAGCAGCAAAACACAATCCAAACTCAAGGTGGAGGAAGGGGCCCAGAAGCTGTGGAGTATTGCTTTGTCACTGGCATTACTTTTTATACATTCACCTTTGGGACTAAACCTCCTTCGTTAAAATCATCTCAGCCTTTCTGCCAACTATGCTTTGTATGTAATGAGTGGTATTGAAGAGCAATCGGTCAGCATGAGGAACCAAAGAAGACTTCCATGATAGAACTGTGCAGGGTGTGAGCATTCCACACCCTAAAGGCTGAGATGCAAGATATTCCTTCATGTCGATCTCCTCCTGCCTTTCACCCTGTGTTAGATAGAACTTGTAGAACACACTTAGAACTAAAGAATCCGGAAGAGAAATCGAAAACCCCAAATCAATCCATTTTAGCGCTCACCTTTAGTATTTTATCTCTCCTCTTTACACATTGTTTCCCAGAAGTATCAGAAGTCATAGTGTGCTTACACATTAGACTTCACTTCATGAGCGATTCTGTCACCATACAATATGCTCATAGTCCAAGGTTAATGCAGTTCATCTAGAATAGAGAGCAATAGGGAAAGGCTATTCAGAGCATCATCCCCAATGCTGAGAAGGAATTTTTCTGTTTGTTTTTTCCAGGAGGAAGAACAGGCTAGGTATTCCAGAGTACAGATAAGGTTAAACTTGCTGGCTCAGGCAGCAAGAAAGACTGGATTGCAAAGACCATGGAAGGAAGTGATCACAGAGCTTTCCCATTAGGAAGGTTCTGCCATTTCTCAAAGGAGATGTAGACATGAAGATGATTTTAAACAACGCCCCATGGTGCCTGTATTGCTACATTTTGGTTTAGGCTTTTGGATTAAAAGGGGGATTTGAAGAATGCTCAGAAGTACTTATTCTTTCCAAATTACTTCTGACTCCTCTTAGGTCATTTCTGGTCTATTCTTTATATTCCTTCACTCATTCAGTATTAAAATATTAATAGCATGTAATGGTGAAAAGACGTAACTGCTATCCTTGAGAATTACTTACATTTAGGATACAGATTAACGTGGAGACACTTACAAAATAAGGTGCCCGTATGTTTAATGACCTTATGTTTGCTGTGCAAGAGGGACTTTGAAGGAACGTAAGTCACAGAAGACACTATGAAGCCTTTAAACTAAGATTGGGGGATAAGTGGGTGTTTATTAAGGGGACAGTTTGGTTGAGTGGTGTTGGAGAAGACAATCCAGGCAGAGGCAACTATGAGTGTAAAAGCACCAAGGGAAACTAACTATTCAGAGAAAATAATGAGTTAGTTAGGTCTTGTGGTGGCGGGATGGTGGGGAGGGTGGCCTAAAATGAAACCAGACATAAGGTGGGACTGGATTCTAAAGCGCCTCATATGTGATGCTATTCAGAGGGTAATTATGTATAATCTAAACTGGGGTACTTTTGAGGGCAAAAGAAGAGTGCTCTTATTAAAGACCCTGGGGAGAGTATCAACCAGGCACGTCCATGTTGAACTGAGAAGTATGTTTACCCTAAGTATAGGCAAAGGGAAACCCTGTAGAAGTTGAAGAGGAAAGTGATGACATATATGTAAATGTTAGACTGATACAAGCATAAAGGCAGGATTGGAGTTCCAGACCCTGAGAACTCGAGTTGAGTAAGAACGTTGTGCTAGAGACGGGAACTGGAATGCCCACCCTTTCCCTGGATGGCTCAAGATAAACTCAGTCAGGTTAGGGAACCCGCGAGACGAACCTGTCCACCCCTCTCAGATGTCCAAGATGCTGCTGTGGTCTTTTGAGTCCACAGAACCTAAATGGCAGGTGAGCTAGCTAGTCAGCAAAATGGGGTTTTCTAGTGGACATTCTTGCCGTTTCATGAATGGCAAAGAAAAATACGAGGAAGGGGGCTGGGGAGCTGGTGGCCGCTGCTGCTCTTTCGTTCTCAGAGGCCTCAGAATCCGAATAGTGCTGGAGCTGCAGCTGAGTCAGTGCTGCAGCCGCGGGGGCCCTGCAGAGCACCTCCAGCCAGAACAGCTTGAGGGGACCCTGAGTGGAGGGCGGGAGGGGCAGGCTGGCTGAGGGGGCACATTCAAGCTTCAGTAAAATCACACTTGTAAAGCCAGTGAGCCCAGGGGCGGTTGCAGATGGTTCTGCTTGTGCAGGCCACGCTTTCAGAGCCAGATTGCCACGACCAGAGGGAGCGTGCATGCAGTCTTTTGCTTTTCTTTCTTCCATCTTCTGGACTCTGACTTGGGAGTTCTACCAGTAGAGACATCGTGCATCTCGGAGGCGCGTCAGTTTTGTATTTGGTTTCTGGCTGCCTTCTGTGGTCTTTAGTTAAGGTCCCATTGTCCTCATGCCTCGTTTTCACATCTGCTGTTACATTTGTCTTTTTCAGCTCTCCGTTTTACAGCATCTCCCTGAGGCAAAAGCTCCCCTGCCAAAGTTCCCATGAAAAAGTTTTGTGTCTCTGTCAAGCAGTGTAAACAACATTATGGCTTTAGACACTTAGCCCTTGCTAGGTAAGTATTGATTCCTCTGTTTATGTGTTTTAAATGATCTTTGGCACCACAAAATCTTCTTATCCTAAAAAGTACATATATTTTTAATTTATTTTATTGTTTGAAAGAAGGTGAGAGAGAGAGAGAGAGAGAGAGAGAGAGAGAAGGAGGAGGGCCCAGAGTGGTCTCCATAGTTGTACATCATTAGTTGTGACATGGTGTCATTCCACACAGGTGGATGTGAGGCCACATGGGGAAGGAACTGGGGGCCTCCTGTATGGAAGGCAAGAACTTAGGTGGTTAGCACTTGTGCCACAGTTCAGCATATGGGGTTTTCATGGGCTGGGGCCGGGAAATGAACCCTAGACCTTGTGGCTGCAAGGCAAGTGCTCAACCTGTTGAGCTATCCTGGCATCCCCCAAAGTATTTTTTTTTTAATGTAATGAATTGCCTCTTTCATTCATTTATATAGGAAACAACTATTTGTTGAGTTTCTATCATGTTCTTGTGCAAATCCTGGGCACAGAGTAATTGAAAGACAAAATCCTGACTTTTAACAGTTGTTCAGATTATTGGTGATAAGACAGAGGAGGTTCATGGAAGGAAATAGGCTATTTACCTACAGCATTCTTTCTCAGAATGTGATCTCAGTACCAACAGTATCTAAATTATGAGGGAATTTGTTAAGAACACAAATTAAGAAGTCCATCTATCTCCACCTCTGGGTTGGGGCCCAGCACTCTTGGTTTTCCTAAGCCCTGTGTTTGTCTCAGATGCACACTCAAGTTTGAGAACTGCTGAACTATAGTTCAATAATATGTCCATGTTGGGTGGCATGCGAGAACATGAGTATAGGGACCAATTCACTCTTGTGGAGTCAGGAAAAACGTTTCCAAAAAGTTATTTCTAAGTGGAGAGTTGAAGGACTGGTAGGAATTGACCAGGCAAAGGGAAGTGGGGAATAAACTGAAGTTAAGCTCAGAAATAGCATGTCCTGTATCCGTCTGGAGGTGAAACAGAGCTGAGCTTACTCAGAACTCAGGAGGAGTTCGGGGGGCTGGCGCTGCAAATGGTGCAGAGTGGACAACTGTATACAGGACGTCTCTTAGGCAAGGGTAGGCGAAGCCTATCACCGCATCCATTACACTGACAACGATATGGTGAAAACCACAGCTGTGCCAGAGGTGACAGGTTATCACCTTGGGAGAAAGAGGTACAGTTGGCAATGTGAAGTCCGGGAACCTCTGGGATCCATCCAGGCAGACAAGCAGAAAGCCAGCAGGAAAGCTAACCCAGGAAACATGTGTAAGTTCAAATGAGGACACCCCCTCAAGAAAATGGTGCCCTAGTTTGCTAAGGTGGCCACAACAAAGCCACAGGTTGTGGCTTAAAGAATGGAAATCTTGTCTCACAGTTCTGGAGGCTTTGAGGCTGCAAATGTGAGATCAACATGTGGGCAGGGTCTCTTTCCCTGAGGCCTTTGTCCTTGACTTGCAGGTGGCCACCTTCTTCTGGTCTTTACGTGGTTTTTCCTCTGTGTGGGTGCATCCTAAAGTTCCTCTGTGAGTCCTCATCTCCTCTTCATATAGGACCACCAGTCGTACTGGGTTAGGGCCCACTCTAATGGCCTCTTTTTACCTTATTTGCCTCTCCAAGGCCCAATCTATAAGCATAGTCACATTCTTAGGTACTAGAGGTTAGGATTTTAGTATATGAATTTTGGGAGGACCCAGCCCATAACAGATGGAAATAACAAACGAGACTTCAAATTCAGAAGAAATGGAATCCTTGATAGTTAATTGATACATGTACCCAACCAAGAGAATTCAGGAGCCTTGTACCTAAAGCTATGGGTCCACGTAAGAAAATAATCTGGTTTGTTACAACAATCTATCAAGTCTGCAACACATCAGTCCCTACCTGAGCCTCCTCCAAGCTTCCTAGACTAGGGAAAGCCAGGATGGGTTAAGCGCTCAGTGGATTAAGCACTTGCTTTGCAGCCCTGGGGACCTAGGATTGAATCCTGGCCCCAGACCATGGGGACCTATATGCTAACCTGGCATGTGCCACCAGCTTACTGGGGCAATCTTCCCATGCAGGAGGCTCCTGGCTTGGTTCCCACCCTGCATGGCCCCTGCCCATCTGTGTAGAATGAAACCATGTCAAAAACTGATGACATAGAACTATGGAGACTGCTCTGGGCCTTCCCCCTTCTCTCTGTCTCTCTCTGTGTCTGTCAAACATAATAAAATAAATCTTAAAAAAAGTTTCCTAGGCTAAATGGACTTGGTTCCATATTTGGAGCATGATGGAGTCACAGGTGTGAGAAAATAAAATGGGATTTTATGACACAATAAGTGCACCGAGAAATACGAGCTGGTTGCCATGGGGATAAATTGTATGGTAACATGCCACCAGATTTGGAAATTGGAAAAGCTGCATTTGAAGATGGGATTTGCTACTTTCCTCCTGAAGGATTTTTTTGAAAACCTGAGGTGACCACTCAGTCTTAATTTTCTCAGTAATAAAGAAGTACTAATACCTACTTCACACGAGCAAATGGGATAATACGGAATAAAGTATCATAAAACACAACGGTTTTACAAATGTGAGCTATAGTTAGTAATGCCAAACATCATAATGGTTACTTTTTTATGGAGAGTTTTCTATAAGCCAGACATTACATTAATACTTTTACATAGAAGATCTCATTTAACTATAGTCTGTACATAAAGTCATTCAAAAGTACCTGAAATAGACATTCAACAGAATCTGCAAAGGGAGGCCAGGATAGCTCAGCAGGTTGAGCACTTACCTTGCAAATGTGAGGTCTGGCGATCTAATTGTGGCCTGGCCGGTGCAAACCCATATACTGACCTGCGGTGCAGCTGGTAACTGCTAAGAGGGTAGCGAAGGTTCTCATCTCCCATGTGGGAGACCCCCAGCTTAGTTCCTGCCCCACAGGGTCATGTGTCCACCTGCGTGGAATGAAACTATGTCACAACTAGCGATGTACAATTATGCAGACTGCTCTGGGCCATCCGCCCTTCTCTCTCTCTCTCTTTCACCTTCAAAAAAAAATAAAATAAATAAACATCCCACAAAAACAAATGTTTATCAAAAACAACCCCTTCTAAGAAATGGTTTGCAAAGATCAGTTAATAGGGGATTTCCATGTTTAACACAAGCAATCATAATTTATCCACAGGAACACAGGACTGTAGTATATAGAAGGAAGCAATTCTTCATTTACATGGAATTGTCTTATTTCACATAATTCAGTGACATAAAGGTTAGGTTTTATGGAGGTTAGAAAAAAGATGGTGACCAGAGATGAAGAGGGGATGATAGTCACCTATTTGGTTATGCTGTTTTCTTTCACTAACCCACCTGTATAGTGGGGGCTGAGTGTCTGAAGATCTCAGGAGGGCTATTGTACAAGGTTTATCTAGTCCTCTGTTTTTACCGAACAATATTCCCATGGTATGTGATTATTCAGGTGGGTATTTCAGCAGAAAGAGAAAGAGTAAACCAGGCACAGATATTGTCATGTGTCAGTGAAAACCAAATAAAAGTCTACTTTATTGGACCCCTCAATTTGATTCCACCCAAAACCTCAAGGACAGTTGAATGTAAGTTATTCGAATTGTGAGAGATTCAATAATAACTAACCAGATGTTCCATTTTAAGTGGGAAAGAAAACAATGGTACTGTCCCATTTCAATTGGTGCATATGGTCAGCCTACTGACACCTTGAATTTAGCTCAGTGAAACTAAGCTGACCATATGTACCATTTGAAATGGGACAGTACTATTGTTTTCTATCCCATTTAAAATGCTACATCTGAGCAGCCTAATAATAATGTAAGTATGGACCTAAAACATGATGTGAAAGGAACAATTATACAGTGTGGTTCTTAGTAGCACACAGAGGGGCTTGCTACTTCCGGTGTGCCAGGGGCTGGGACAACTTCAGAGGTCAGATGATATGTGAGCTGGTTACGGAGCTACATAAGAAGTAGTCACACAGATAAGGTGAGAAATAACATTTAAAGAAGATTCTGAGTTCTAATCATGGAGGTTTGAAACCATTGAGAAGAGCTAAGTCTTTGGCTGGTTACAGTATTTTGCCATGTATAATATGCACCCACATTTTTGGTCCAAATTTTCAGGGGGTGGTAAACTCATAATGCAATACATAGATGATGTAATGTAGAATTGTACACTTGGAACCTTTGTAATTTTTACCACCCGTGTCACCCCAAAACAATGAACAATTAAGATTTTTTTTTCATTTTTTAATTCAAATTTTTGTTTATATTTAGGTACTTATTTTTATTTTTTTATTTTTTGAATTATAAAGAATTTTTGGGTTTATTTTTTAATATATTATGGTACAAGAAATTATATGTAACAAATAATTAGAAAACACAAGAACAGATACACAGTCAGAGAAAGGGAGGTGAGCAGGAGAGAAAGAAAAGGAAGAGACAGGGCCATGGATCGATACCTGGAACCTGGCAGAAGGGGAGTGAGCTGGAAGCCTGGGGACATGGATTAAAACACAGCCTTAGGCAGGTTGAAAGCCAAGAGCTGATAAGAGCAGAGGCAGAGGACAAGAGGAGGCTTAAGTGTGGCTCAACCCCGGATGAGGGATGAGGCGGGGCCTGAGCCAAGGCGACTATTGTATTCCAGGGTATTAGTTAGCATATGGATATTATTATTGATTTCTATAGTTATACTTTTAACTCATAAGCATAAATAAAAGAATTAAAAACATTTATGTAGTTACAAAATTAGTACTACCCTTGTACAATGCTCATCCTTATTTTCCCTTGCAAATGTGGACCAAAAGTGCACCTTATACATGGCCAAGTATGGTAATCACCTTCTAGTCCCTCAACTTGCTCTACACCTTGCTCTGGGGCCCCAGAAGCCTTTGCATAGAATAGGCAGTACATCCTTCTCCTTCCCTCCCCTGTTTGGGATCAGTCAATGGGAGGTATTAGGTACCAACAGCACAAAGAAAGAAGGGAGGAAATAGGCTAAGGATTTGTCCCTTGTCTTTCTTCTGACCAGGTTTCTACAGGTTACCCCACAGCTCTACCTGAGCAACTCAAATCCCTAGATGCTGGCGATGGATCCCTTTCTTTTCTCTTCAAACTCATCAGCTTTGGGGTTTCATTCTCATTGTCCACATTTGAGGAGATAGTCCCTTTGTAAACTTTCTTCCATAACCCCACTCAAGTACAATGACTACATGATCATAGAACCCTGTGAATTGATTTCTATAACACAACTGAGGGAAAAAATCAAAAGATTATTCTGCCTAGAGCTGCCTGTGCCATTGCTAAAAGTCAAGTTTAATTGATTTGACTTTTTCCTCTGTTCTCTCTTCTCTCCATTCATATCGAGATGTGTTGCTATTGAATGTTACCAAGAATTTGAAGAAGTATTCAGAAGTAGTTTTCCGAAGTATTGGCAACCTAGAGGTGAGGAAATTATTTCATGTCAAAATGTTCTGTTACTATAGAATAGATTTTACATTCACAAGTCTGTAGCACTCCTCACATCATCTAATATTGTCCAGTAGTGCCTAAAACTGGCTCACGATTATCTAGCCAATGCTCTAAAATTGTGTATGTGTGTGCGTGCATGTATGTATTAATATGTATGCATGTGTCCACACATGTATCTATGTATGTATGTATGTATGAATTTTCCAAACTCACCAGGAATTCCTACATCACAGTCTCTAGGGGCAGTATCTAGAATTTTATTTTATTTATTTTTATTAAAAACAGCTTTTTATTACTGAGGTTTCTTGGTCTATGATTCTCTTTTAAGGGGTGGGAAAACTAAGGACAGCAGGGGCTCTGTAACTTTCTCAACCTCAGAGAACAAGACAGGGGCACAATCAGAATGAAATTCATCCCCCACTCTTGACTCAATTATTGAGAAAGAGGGACATTGAAAACTGGGGGAAATGAACAAACTTTTGAATGGGAGTTAATGCCCTAATTTGGTAAAGTATAACACTGAGCAGAAATTAAGAAAGAAGAGATCCTAATCTCCAATTTTTATATTCATCCAACATTTTCCTGTATCTCACACAGCTTTAAAGATTCTCATCATTTTTGTGTGGAACTGTCAGTAGGGTTGTTTCCTGCAATGAATATGACAACCAGAAGTTCCTTGATTCTATTTGCATGCTAAGATAGCAATTCCACAGGAAAGACTCAGAGTTCTGATAAGTGATGGAAATAGTCATTTCATAAATCAGAAGATAACTTCAAGCCATTGCTTTGAAGTCTCACTGATGTTTTCCAACTCATTTCCTAAGGAGAAAATTTGCCAAAGTTCTCCAAGAAGATAAACAATATTTAGCCTGTGGAAATCCGGAGTCTGAAGACAATCATTTCATCAAATCTCAACCAGAAAATCATACAAAAATCATTTAGTTAATAAAAGAGTTTCTTCTACCACAACCCTTTTCAACATTAAGGAATTAATATATTCTGTCTTCACTGGTATAGTAAGAATACATTAAAACAAAACAAAACAAACAGAAGTGACCTATTCATCTCAGCTTGAATAAAGTTCTTCGAGCCTTGGTATCTTATAGTAGATATATGTTGGCATCCTTAACTAGCCAAAGCCAGAGAAGGAAGAATTTTCTCCAACAGCAAAATCTGATTTCAGGTTAACCAATTTATCTTATCCTCTGCTACTTTTCTCTTCATCAGTTTAGGTAACCTGAGCATGGTTGAACATGTTGAACATGTATGCCTGCAATTTTCCATGGCAATTAGGAAGGCTGGCCATACTTTCCAAGATCTGAAGTATCCTTCATCAGTATTAATTAAATTCACTGTGATCAGTTGAAACTAAAATTCCTATTCACCCCCACACTCTCTTCTGTGTTCTGGGTTACACTCCACAGGACATACTCTTGGCTCTTTGCATTTGATGTCACTTTTAACACTCTCAACATATCTATCATAATTCTTTGTTCTTCCAAGAAAGAAACTGAGGCCCAGAAATGTTGAGTGACTCACCTGAAATCATTCAGCTACTCGGAACAAACAGGATTTGAACACAAACCTGGAATAACCCCTTTGGAATCAGGATTCTGATCAGTGAACTCCTTTTTTAATTTTTATAAACTGCTTAAAATGAAAACATTTTTCCAGCAAAAGCACCTTGGTAACAAGATAAATTGTCATATACTTTAACTTAGGGTCTCATGGCAAGTGCCAGAAAGGTATAGTGATAAAGGCTCTTTCAGATATTCAGAACATACTTCTGGTTAATAATTATATATTGTTGGCGCAGATTGTACTTCTACTCTAGAAACACAATTCTTCTGATGTTGACTTTTTAAAAGACAGAGAAACAAGGAAAAATTTTACCTTCAGGCTTGCAAAGAGAAGGAAGTTATTTCTAGACTTATTTTTCTCCTTCATTGAATCCTGTCCTTTAGTCCTTGTTACATGGCATTCTCCCATCAGTTGATAGTCTCCACCTTGTCTCTCAAAGTTCTCAATGTCAAGGGCCAAAAAATGGACCCCATTTTTCTTCATATACGTGTTCAACCATTAAAAGGACAACTTGCTGTATGGGTACAATCGCCTATGCAGAATTATGTTTCAAATGCAAGCATTGCCTATTGCAGCCATTTACTTCGAGACTCATTAAGAATATGTCTACTATTTTGAATATTTTATTACCAGTGTTTCTTCTACTACTTTCCTGCTGTGTATGCATGTTTCAATTGCAGTATTTTACTTCTTCTTGCATTTCTCATGCTTCTTTCATTACTTTTGCCAGGATTCTGTTGACATACACTGAGAGGACAGGCGGGGGTGGTGATGGGTGTAGCAGAGAGGGTTTGGCTATCTCTTTCCTTGCTCTGCGGGGGAGATCTGAACCCAGTTATTGGTTAACTGATGTCTCCTTTGACTGGGGAATACATCATGCATCTTTCTCCTTAGCCTTGGTTTCAGCAAACAGTTCCAGGGCAATAGGACACATCACCCAAGATTTTTTCATAGATATATCGTCTTATTTCACTTTCTCCAAATTCATTTATCAGTGGAAGCAACTGAAGCTCAGAATTTTACACAGCTTGTGGACAGGGGTGGATTTAGTTTTCAAGTCTAGGTCTGACAGGCTTTAAGCGCCATACATGTTTGGTAGCTGTGACTCTATAGAGGGGTAAGATTTCCTGGGGTGAAGTCTGGAGGAACTTTCTTCTGGATTTTATTAAAATTTATCATGTGAGATATAAGAGTGTAAAGTATGCAAAGGCATCTAGGCCTGCTCCTGTATTTTGAAGGACAGAGCTAAGAGATTTAATGAGGACCCCGGACTCATGCTCTGCCCTCCTTTATTCCACTCCTGGCTCTGGTCCACACCATGCCACGTCTCCTGCCAACTCCTGGGCCTGGGAATGCTCAGGAGGATAGATCTGGGGAGAAGGACTATCAAGGCCCAGAAACCATCTCAGGACACATTTGGCCGCAAAATTCAGTCCTGAGTACCTGGAAGAACTAGAAAGATGGTATACGTGGAACAATACAGGCCAGGCCAGAGGCTCCATTGTCCTGGAGCCAGATCAGTAGTAAATATGGTGCAATGGAACACCTGCTTTTGCAAATGAATACAGTGTGTGTAATTATTAAGCCACCAAAAGCTAAAACCAGAGCGGAGACTAAGTGGCTATAGGAGGCATGCCCGACTGTACAAAATGTCCTTCCTCTGTTTGCTAATGCAAATATGTGGCCAGGGAGGGGTGGCCACTTCAGCGGGTTGGCCTGCCAAAGAAAGTAAGTAGTTTCAAAAACTGCAGTTTATTAAATGTCTTTAATTAAATATTTACTCAGCCACTTCATGCCGAATGCTGGAGTTATGTATGAAATCATAATAAAGAGGAGGATATTAATAGCTATATAAAGAAGATAACGTACTATGTACCAGGCACTGTTACAGATACTGTGGTCACATTTCTAACTGCACAGACCCGGTTCCTGCTCTTCTGGAAACTTAATAGCCTCGATAGGTAATGGACATGATAAAGTGACTTATGCACTTAAATAATTCCAGTTACAATATGGTATCAAGAAATTCTAAGTTGCTATCAGGGCTTATATTATGGGATGAACTGTGTTTTCCCCAAATTCACATGTTGAAGTCTTACCTCCCAGTACCTCATAATGTGACTGTATTTGGAGTTAAGGTATTTAAATAGCAAATTCAGTGAAAGTGAGGTCATTAGGGTGGGCCCTAACTCCACATGACTGAGGTCCTTATAAGAAGAGGAAATTCAAGCAGAGATGTACAGAGAAAAGACAATGTGAAGATAGAGGAAGAAAATGTCCGTCTATAAGTCAAGGAAAGAGGTTTCAGAAGAAGCCAACCCTGTTGACACTTTGTTAATGAACTTGTAGCCCCATAACTGTGAAAAAGTAAATCTCTGTTGATTAAGCATACAGTCTGTGGTACTTTATAATGGCTGTGGTACTTTATAACACGGAATCCATATCTAGTGAGGGATGGCTGGAATAAGATATTTTGGGAGATGATTTCTAAATAGAGCCTCTAAAAAAAAAAAAATTGTCTTTTTCCCCAAACACCCAAGGGAATTAAATGGAGTAGGGTGGCATGTATAGAATTCCCAGTATAAGGTATGGGCAAAATTCCTGTAATAGAAGAAATCTGAAACATAGATAACCTGGGGAAAAAGTCAAGGAAGTTAAACCACAATGAAAGAGGTGGAATGACATCTAAACAGTTATTTGGATTGCTGAGGCAGCTGAACTCTAGTGAAAAGTTCACTTTTCCAGCTCAGCTCTTTGCCAGCTATAGGGGCCGTAAGTGGTTTGTTTATGTACGCTGAGGCCTTATAAAATTGTCATGTGAGTTAAAGCGAAGGCCTTTTCTTTGTTCCCTGCTAGGAAAGGAAGAAAGTAGAGAGAAAGAGAAAGAGAGAAAGAAGAAGGAAGAAAAGGAAGGAAGGAAGGAAGGAAGGAAGGAAGGAAGGAAGGAAGGAAGGAAGGAGAAAAAAGGAAGAAAGGGAAGGAGGGAGGAAGGAAGGAAGGAAGGAATTAAGGGGTAGGGAGAAAGGAAAGAGAAAGAAAAAAGAAACAGGAACAATGTAAAAACTTGATTGGAAACGTTTGGTTAACTGACCCAG